>SJYC01133376.1:0-11065 GCA_006408675.1 Madoqua kirkii
AGTTGGTGATGAACAGGGAGGCCTGGCACACTGCAGTTCATTGGGTCACAAAGAGTCAGACAAGACTGAGTGACTGACCTGGAACTGGAAGAGAAATATGAAGCATAAGATAGATTTATATTAATCAAGTAAAGATGAGAGGTAAAATAAATTCAGACAGAGGAAACAATAAGTGGAAATTAACTGTGATGGGCAGCACAATGTTAAGTATAAGGAAATGAAGCAGCTCACTACAGTTATTAGGACCCAAACAACAAGGGGCCTTGTGGGTCATTTTAAGGAATCATTTTCCCTCAACACTGAGAGTATCAAAACCCATTAGAAGATGTCAGTGTTGAAAAGATCACGTTGATTTCTGTGGATTGGAGAGTCTAGTGTCAGACTTATGCTGATAGGCAAACTAGTTAGAAGGCTTTTTCAGAAGTTTAGTAAAGTTCTGATAAATACCTTGACTAGAGTATTGGGGTGAGAAAAGTGGATGATTCCAACAATGCTTTACAGATAGTATACAAAAGGCAGTACAAGAAGGATAAGAATTAGGATGACTAATATTTTGGCTGAGAAATTGTGTGAATAGTAGCATTATTTAATTTAAAAAAAAAGACCATAATCTTGTTTTTTTTCCACTGTTGGATATGGGTAGAAATAATGAGTAAATTGGTGAAGTCCCAGCATGAGATTTCTAGGAGGTGGATGAATGGATTCATCTCATACTTAGAAAGGAGAACAGAATGAGAGATAATAAACTTTAAATAAATTGTATATGGGTAGAAGCTAAGGCTATGGGAATGGACCAGATTGAATATAGAGGAGGAAGTGAAGACTGTCTCCAGCCATGTGAAAAGCTATACGTAATGCAAGTTAGAAGCTGAGTCTGCAGAACATCTACAGAAGTCTTTAGAAGTTAAAAGAAAACCCAAGATGCTACTACATCACAGAAGCAAGTGAAGGAAACTGTATACATTTCCTACATCATAAATAATATGTGAGGTAGTTTAAAAGTACATTTAAAGAAACACGGTAAAGTTAAACTGGGCCAGAAGCACATAAGGGTGGGGCATTTTTCATTTAATACAGTGCTTTATAGTTGCTAAATATAGACAACAAATATGGTTCTAAGGTGCTTTGTCTCCTGTTGCATTCTGGAATGTGGAAAATGGGGACTAAATGGTATCTGTCTGACAGTGTTGGTGGGAAGAATAAAGAAGCTAATGCCCATTACACATGCGCAGTCTCAGCAACTGGTCCAGGTCACCATGGCTATGAGAAGCTGTGGTGCTGGAACCAAGGTCATAGTGCTAGAAGATATGTTGTCTCAAGGACTGCAATGAAATATTGTGATTGTGTGCCCACTTTGAGAAACGTCAGCCTATTGTGCTTATGTTGTATTTCCAGTGCCTGAAACACTGCCTGACACTGAGTAGCCTCAGTGATGCTATTTAATTCATTCTCCTCAAGTACTGCTTTGGACTTGTTTTTCAATGATTTAAAAATTCATGCTCAGAAATTACAATGATGCATGAGCTATTTTCAGTATGGGTGTAAAAGTTTACTCATAAATAAGGGTGCTTTTCTAAATTACAGTCCGTTGATGACAATGAAGCATAGCGAATTAGATGAGCATTTCACAGTCACTAATTAGCTCTTCCTCAGGGACCATGTACAGGGAGGTGAAGTTTTTCTACCAGCGAAAAATCCTAAAAACTACTGTATGTCATTTCCTGAAGGGAGACAATTAAATAATCACCTGATTAACCTAGAATTGTGTTTTTAATTAATGGTCCAAACTTATATTACCAACTTTTCTAGATAAGAAGAGCTGAGATCCTCAGTAGTATCTGAATATCTACTTCTTGTGCTTCCATTTCTTTCTTCCAGTGAAAAATTACCAGCTTTAATGAAAAGTAGCCTGTGGTCATCTTTCCTGCCTCCTAGCCTGGCCTTTCTGGACTTCAGCAATCTCTGTGGGAGTTAATTAATCAGAAAGTAGCACCCACTGACTTTTGCACTTCTGTTGTATTAATAAAATAAGAAAGTAGCCACGGTAAGCTACAGTCAGCTGATACATGCATTCAATCAATGAGTACTGATTGAATATTCAACACAGTATTGCGTAGAAAATAACCTGAAACGAGAAACTAAAATCACATATTAATATCACCACCTACTATTTACACTATTTTAAGCACTTTGTAAGTACTATGAAATTTAATTGTAAGAAACAGCAAATCTAAAAGCTATATACTGATGGGTAAAGAACTGAGTCACTTGGTGGTGGTGGTGGTTTAGTTACTCAGTGTGTCTGACGCTTTGCCCCCCGACAGACTATTGCCCACCAGGCAGCTCTGTCCATGGAATTTCCCAGGCAAGGATATTGGAGTGGGTTGCCATTCCCTTCTTAAGGGAATCTTCCCAATCCAGGGATTAAACATACATCTCTTGCATTAGCAGGTGGAATCTTTACCAACGAGTCACCTGGGAAGCCCCAGCTGAGTAACTTGCATGGGGTTAAATTTTAGTAAGCGGTGGAACCACAAAGCACCCCAATAATTTTGACCCCATGAACCTCACTTTTAACCACTGTTTCATCAGAGCAAGAGTATTCAACCATATTTAACCCTGAAAGTAGTGCTTCACCTCTTATTACTATATAATATAGAGTTCCAGGCCAGAAAATGTTTACAACACTTCAGATAGGCTTTAAAACATTGTATTATTTCATCTGTCCCTTCTGAGATATATAATATTGAGTATTTTCCAATTCATATGACAGGTTTTTTGTTTGTTTGCTTGCTTTTCAAAGTTTTCAAATCTTCAAAGAACTGTTTTTTCTTTTATACTTAGCTCTGAATTTGAATTCAAATTACAAAAACAATGACAAATATCTACCTCCACCTATGGCCTAAACTAGATTCTCATATGCAAATCCTCCAGCATTTGGGGAAAAAAAAGGCTGTCTTTTACTTACTTTAAATTTAATAATGTATTTCTTTGGTCCACATACAATGAATGATCTTTGGGGTATAAAAGTTGCAAGCATCAATTGTAATTTAATTTTTTACAATTGATATCTTGTATAGTCACCATAACATGACTTTATCTGTTATGAGGTAGTTAACAGCATTGAAAATTATATACCACACTATGAATTCTGCTTGAATTACAATGTATTTTTACATTAATTAAATATAAGGAGAGCATATAGTCTCTGCAGCTGTGTCCTCTCCAGCCCTGAAGCCATCGGCAAAAGATGTTTTATAAATGCAATAGCTAACATGATTTGTGCAATATTTACCACTTTTATGTAGTCGGAAAAATATTCTTTGCAAGACCAATTTGATTTTAAACTACATTTATTCATGTCCTAATGAGACACTCTGAATAGAATATGAGAACTCTTCAGCATTTGTGGAAATATAAAACTAAAGATAACTAAAGCCTAAGAGTACTGGAAACACTAGAATCCATTTAGAAATTTAGAAGTAACAGAGGTTTCTCACCTACACTAATAAACATTCCAGGAACTGTGTATTACAATTCCATGAGGATTCTGTTTTTTGAGGATAATTCTCTTGAGAAATATGTGATCCAAACCTAAAGTCAGAAAAGGTCTTGGTAAAAACCCACTTAATAAAATAAGCACAGACTACCTTTTAAGAGTACTTTTTCTAAAAGATTTCAATTATTCAGTAAGTAAGCTTTAAACCATGAGTTTTTTCCATTATACCATGGATTGGCTTGAGAGGGATTCATAAAGTGCTGAAACAGAATAACTTAATATGTATGAATATGCATACCTGGAAAGAAATATTGCACACTATTGTAAAGTTTCTGTTCTGCTGAAGCAAATACTCCCCTAAAACTGTTAATATTACCTTATCCCCAACAATGGTAACAATATATATATGTTGCTTTTTATGTTGTTATTGATATTAAGAATGGATTGTTTAAAAACAGAAAGGTAGTTTTAAGGAAAACTTGATTTACTATATTCATCTATTTCAGTTACCAGCAAAGGAAGAAATGTCATGCTGTATCCGCAGCTAGTGTTGACTGATAAATGCAATTTACAGTACAAATAAGACACTCTGACACTCTCTTAGACAGTGTTTTCCAGTGCCATTCTTCATTTTTCTTCTCCTTCTGCATGACCTTTATTTTACCTTCAGTCCCATCATTGTGATCCCAGACACCTATCAACCAATCTACTGTTTAAATATGACCCATCTTTCATAAAAATGTTTGATGACACCGATCATGGAATTTCATGTTCCTTGCCAGTGTAACTATTTGCACAAAATGGTATTTCTAAACAATGTTTATCCAAAGTACAGAATGCATGATTCAGTTCAGTTGCTCAGTCGTGTCCGACTCTTTGCTACCCCATGAACTGCAGCACGCCAGGCCTCCCTGTCCATCACCAACTCCTGGAGTCCACCCAAACCTATGTCCATTGAGTCAATGATGCCATCCAACCATCTCATCCTATGTCATCCCCTTCTCCTCCTGCCTCCAATCCCTCCCAGCATCAGAGCCTTTTCAAATAAGTCAGCCCTTCACATCAGGTGGCCAAAGTATTGGAGTCTCAGCTTCAACATCAGTCCTTCTAATGAACACCCAGGACTGATCACCTTTAGGATGGAATGGTTGGATCTCCTTGCAGTCTAAGGGATTCTCAAGAGTCTTCTCCAACACCACAGTTCAAAAGCAACAGTGCTCAGCCTTCTTCACAGTCAAACTCTCACATCCATACATGACCACTGGAAAAACCATAGCCTTAACTAGATGGACCTTTGTTTGCAAAGTAATGTCTTTGCTTTTTAATATGCTGTCTAAGTTGGTCATAATTTTCCTTCCAAGGAGTAAGCAATACTCATGATAAATGATCCTAGGTTTTATAAAAACTAGTATTTTTACTTTTTAAAGCAAGTCTATGACATGACCTTGTTTGTTTGTATGTATGTATGTGTTAGTTTCTGCTATACAGCAAAGTGAATCAGTTTTACATATACCCACTCTTTTCCAGTTTCCATCCCCATATAGGTCATTACAGAGTAGTGAGTAGAGTTCCTGGTGATACATAGAAGGCCCTCATTAGTTATCTATTTTATACTATACAGTAGTGTACCAAAATGTACTACAATGCTATAATAATCAAGACAGCAGGGTACTGACATACAAATAAATATACAGATAAACGGAACTGAATTGAGGATCAGAAAAAAAACTCAAGAAATGACACTGGGATGCTTAGATATGCCCACAGAAAGCATAAATTTGGACTCCTACCTCACACTCTATGCAAAAATAAAAGTGAAACTAATTATAAACATAAAAGTAAAATCTAAAGCTGTAAAACTTTCAGAAGAACACATAGCAGTAAATCTTCTTAACCTTGGGTGAGGCAATGGTTTCTCAGAAATAAG
The DNA here is from genome assembly GCA_006408675.1 of Madoqua kirkii. Lineage (NCBI taxonomy): Eukaryota > Metazoa > Chordata > Mammalia > Artiodactyla > Bovidae > Madoqua > Madoqua kirkii. The sequence goes on from SJYC01133376.1 coordinate 5,427, forward strand.
ATCAAAAGCATAAATGATTTTTTAAAAGGTTAAATTGGGTTTATCTCTGGGTTCAATTATCCTCCAATTAAAAAATTATTGGAGGTTGGAAGGAGTGTTTATCATAACATTACACATTATGGTTAAAAATTAGAGACAACTGAAGTGGCCAACAACTGAGGATCTGATTTTAAGACGTATTTTATATGGGGCTTCCCTGGTGGCTCAGACACTGAAGAATTCGCCTGCAATGTGGGAGACCTGGGTTCCATCCCTGGATCAGGAAGATCCCCTGGAGGAGGGCATAGTAACCCACTCCAGCATTCTTGCCTGGAGAATCCCCATGGACAGATGATTTGCTTTTACAACATCATAATTTATATAATTATTAAAAGTGATGTTGCAGGGAAAAAAATAAATTGGATTGCATCAAACTTTTAAACTTCTACATTAAAAAAAACAAAAAATGTCAAAAGGAAAACCAACAAAGTGTGATATTTGCAAATCATAAATCTGATAAGGATCTTGTATCCAGAATATATGAAAATCACTAACAATTCAATAATAAGAAATATTACTTAAGAATCAGCAAAATATTTGATTACACACTTCACCAAAGATGATAGTAGAATGAGAAGTGCAACAATGGACAAAATCAACATTCACCAGGAAAATATGTATCAAAATCACAACAAAATTCACAATCCGCAACAAATCAGAACCATTTTTCATCTATTAGAATGGCCAAACACAAAGACAGACAGTAACAAGTATTGATGAGGATGTAGAGAAAGGAAAACTTTTGTGTACTGCTGGTGGGACTGTAAAATGGTATATCCAAATGCTTCGGAAAAGAGTTTGGCAGTTTATCAAAATGTTAAAAATAGATTCCCCATGTGACTTAGCAATCCCAATCCTAGGCATCTATCCAAGAGAAATAAAAATATGTGGCCACAGATTGATTTGTACACAAATGTCCATAGTAGCATTATTTATAATGGTAAAAATGTGGAAACAACCCAAATGTCCATCAGCTAGTGAATAGATAAGTGAAATGTGGCATATTTAGAAATGCCGAAACATTGAGCAATAAAAACACATACTACAACATAAACTTATCTCAAGGAAACAAAAGAAGCCTGACACAAAAGACCACATATTACATGATCTCATCAATGTGAAATGCCCAGAAAAGGAAAAAGTGTAGAAAAGGCAAAATTTGTAGAAAAGCAGATTAGTAGAAATATGGAGTGAATACTATTGGACAATCTTTCTTTATGGGGTGAATGAATTTCACTAAAATTGTGATGGTTATGCAATTCTGTAAAAATACCAAAAAACACTGAATGTTATATCTGAAACAGCCAAATTCCATGTATATAAATTAAATCTTAAAGCCATTAAAAATATATGGAGACTCTTCCTAGCAAGTGTTGTGGTAATACAAGTGGTAAACATTTTTGGTACTGTTAGTTTCAGGCTGTTTTCTGTGTGCTGTGGGATTAAAAAAAAAAAAAAAAAAAAACAGTAATTATGTGCTATGCTGTGCTTAGTTACTCAGCCATGTCCAACTGTCTGCAACCCCATGGACTGTAGCCCACCAGGCTCCTCTGTCCATGGAATTCTCCAGGCAAGAACACTAGAGTTGGTTGCCATGCCCTCCTCCAGGGGATCTTCCCAACCCAGGGATCAAACCCAGGTCTCTCACACTGCAGGCAGCTTTACTGTCTGAGCCACCATGGAAGCCCAAGTAATTATATAATTCTATCATCCTTTGTGCCATTGAGAGCAAGAATCTCAGTGTGGAAAAGATGATAGAAATAGAAAATAAGAGACTTCAGATAAAAACTTAGAGTCCTAAATATGGTTAGAATGATCAATTCCTGAAGTACCAATTTATGAAGCATATTACAAGCATATCGACCCTGTGGACTGTAGCCCACCAGGCTCATCTGTCCATGAGATTCTCCAGGCAAGAATACTGGAGTGGGTTGCCATTTCCTTCTCCAGGGGATCTTCCCAACCCAGGTATTGAGCCCAAGTCTTCTGCATTGCAGGCAGACACTTTAAGCTCTGAGCCACCAGGGAAGCCCCAGATATAGATTGACATATAGACAAATTTATTGTAAGCTAATCCAATGAAGAGGCCTAGATATAATGAACAACTGATCATCAGTGGGCATCCACAATAACTAGATAGTATTTTTGAAGTAGCAGTTTAAAAGTTAATTAAAAAATAAAAAGCATTCTAGAGAAATGGCAGATTACAGATGTGGGGCAGGAAGTATACAAATTGACTCTAAAACATCTTAGTCCAGATAGTGAAGACACACTCAAAGACTACCAGGTTCTATCCAAAAGACTCAAGAGACAAAGTGAAGAGGTCTCATGTGAACAAAGATGGAGATTTTTGAGCTTCAAAATAGTAATGACAAAGTTTAAATTAATATGTTAATATTTTTTAAAAAAATTCAATCCTTTAGAGAACTATAGTGAATTCATTATCTTTTAAAATGGTATTTATTCTGCCTTATACATATTCAACACTTGATAAACAATTAACAGATTAGAAAAAGAATTCCTTCATAGAGGTATTCCCACTAGTAAATGAGAAACTGAAAGATTTGCAATTCTCAATTAATAAGTGGATCTAGATAGTAAATAGCAACAAAAAAAGAATTCCTTCATAGAGGTATTCCCACTAGTAAATGAGAAACTGAAAGATTTGCAATTCTCAATTAATAAGTGGATCTAGATAGTAAATAGCAACAACTGTGATGTCACAAAAAGACAGCCAAATGTTAACTTCCTCCTGATGGAAGAACAGAACACCACCTCTGCTAAAAGCATAGAATCTGAGTTGGAAAATGCCTCTAGATCCAAGTGTCCATGTGTAGACCACACAGAAATGTGTTGAACCGCATCATTAATATTCAATCAACTAAATCTAGACCAGCCACCTCTACAGGTCGAACATCCTTTGTGCTTCAACAGATAACTCAAAGAAAAAAAAATATGAATGGAAAAGGAACTTCTGGATTAAAAGAGTTAAAAATATAACCAGTTTTCCAAATTGGCAAGACTAACCTCTACTGTATAAGGATACACATTTGAGTGATAGAACTATACAACCATATAAAGAAATGACTACTATAGCATTCAGAATAACAGCTACTTTTAGATTTATAACAAGTACCAGATCGTAGAGGATCATCTGTGGTGGCTGGCAAAATTTTGTTTCCATTTAGGTGCCGATCACACGTGTATATGTATTATTATCTCTTTAAGGTGTGTATTGTATATATTTGTTTCTATTTTTGTTTCCCAGTAAGAAGGGAAATACAGTTCTTAAAGAGAGAACATTTGCACTTCCAACACAATGGAGAAAATGAAGGTAAATAAAATATAGTAAAGATAGAAAAAATGCTTAATAGCAAGAAAACTATAGAAAAGAAAGCATGAGCACAATGAAAGATGAGGCCATTAGTAATAGCACTTTCAAAATCACTGTAATTACTCCAGCTTACCACACCTCACAAATTTTAGAGTTAAATTTTCACATTAATCTTAGCTCCAAAATTCTCACTGTATTTCAGAGTTTTCCAGACTTTGACATCTTTTGATTATGTGTTGCCGTTTTCACCAGCATTCACCACATATCTTTTGTTTGATTAGTTGTGTCTATGCATTTTACATTTCTGATATTTATAGTGAAAGTTAATGTCAGAGACTCCTTGGGAGGAAAGTTATGACCAACCTAGATAGCATATTCAAAAGCAGAGACGTTACTTTGCCAACAAAGGTTCGTCTAGTTAAGGCTATGGTTTTTCCAGTGGTCAGGTATGGATGTGAGAGTTGGAGTGTGAAGAAAGCTGAGCACTGAAGAATTGATGCTTTTGAACTGTGGTGTTGGAGAAGACTCTTGAGAGTCCCTTGGACTGCAAGGAGGTCCAACCAGTCCATTCTAAAGATCAGCCCTGGGATTTCTTTGGAAGAAATGATGCTAACGCTGAAACTCCAGTACTTTGGCCACCTCATGAGAAAAGCTGACTCATTGGAAAAGACTCTGATGCTGGGAGGGACTGGAGGCAGGAGGAAAAGGGGATGACAGAGGATGAGATGGCCGGATGGCATCACTGACTCGTTGGACATGAGTCTGAATGAACTCCGGGAGATGGTGATGGACAGGGGAGGCCTGGTGTGCTGCGATTCATGGGGTCGCAAAGAGTCGGACATGACTGACAGACTGAACTGAGCTGAACTGAATGTTAGAGAAATTTATCTAGACTTGTTATAAATTAGTTTTTTCTCCTCTGAGTGCATATTTGAAGCAATATTACTCATTACTTCATCTCTGAGAGAAAGTTACTTGTCCTTACTTAATGCCACTTTTAATTTATGTAGTATGTCTTTAAGTAACTTTTAGAAGTTTGTGTGTGTGTATTAGTTTGGTTTTATCATTTTGACAAATTGATAGAAGATTTTTGAACAGTTATTTTGGGTTTTCTCTTCTCAGTGGCATCAGAAAACTTGAGTTTTATAAGGTTATGTCTTTTCTCTTTCTCAATTATATTTAGTCTATAAAGTCTTTTTAGAACTGAAATTAATAATTGATTTAAATATCCCAGATAAGTTAAAGTCTCCATAAAACAAAAAATATTTTACATTGCTAGAGAATTAGATCAAGTAAAATAAATAATTTGTATTTAAACATAAATTTATATATTTATAATAAATATCTTAAATATTTATTTTAGAAAATACATCTTATGATTTTTATGTCATATGGTTATTGGAAGTGAATTCTAGTCTGAGACTCAATACTAACTAATTGTGGGAAATCACAGGGTGCCTTACTTCTCTCATTACTTGATCATCATGTGATCCCTGCTCTTTACTGATGTGGCCACTGCATTTCTAAAGTAAATTATTTCCTCACCAAACATAAGTAAAAGTTGGCATCCTTCAAAAATTCTGCTTACAAATTTCAGCAGTTGAAAATTGCTTTGCCTATGTTATCTAAACTGTTTCAAAAATCACTTTTATGCTTATCATTGACATTTCTCTCCTTTCCCCTATATTCCTTAAAGAACTTTTAAATTGGATTTTTAAGCACCCATGTGCTCATCCTTCAAAAACTTTTAACTTTCATAGCTTCTATTGCCTTTATCAGTTTAGTTGACACCTCTTTCCTAATTCTCATCACTTCAACTACCAAAGTCATTTTGTATTTTACTATGATCACCTGATTTTTCTTTTGGAACACTTAAATTTCTAGAAAAAAAAATACAAATTCTTATTTTCTCCTCTAGCTTTCCCACAAATGGATATGCATCCACAAATGCAGCCTGATGTGGATGCACATCCTCATTGCATATTCTTATAGTTGAGTTACTACTATGAATTTTCCAAACCATTTATTAATAATCACATACAGTTATTAGTGTTGTAACAGAGTCCTGACTACAGCAATTTTCCCCCTTAATTTAGTGGTTTATTTTCTCATGTAAAACTAAAGTATATGTATTCCAATCCTGGTGTGTCAGTTCTACAAAGTCACTAAGGCATTAAGCTCCCATTATTTATCCTTTCTATCACCATTTTAAGCACATGTCCTCTGCTCTCAGAATCACAGGATGGCTGCTGGATTTCCAGCCATC
>SJYC01133379.1:0-37649 GCA_006408675.1 Madoqua kirkii
TTAAATGAATCACTGTTAATGTACAATGGTAAGTAGCAGGAATTTTATTTTATTTTATTTTTACTTTATTCTACTTTACAATAGTGTATTGGTTTTGCCATATATTGACATGAATCCACCATGAGTGTATATAAGCTCCCGATCCTGAATCCCCCTCCTACCTCCCACCCCATATCATCTCTCTGGATCATCCCCGTGCACCAGCCCCAAGCATCCTGTATCGAACATAGACTGGCGCTTCGTTACTTATATGATAGTATACATGTTTCAATGCCATTCTCCCAAATCATCCCACCCTCTCGCTCTTCCTCAGAGGCCGAAAGTCGGTTCTATACATCTATGTCTCTTTTGTTGTCTCGTATACAGGGTCATCATTACTATCTTTCTAAATTCCATATATATGTGTCAGTATACTGTATTGGTGTTTTTCTTTCTGGCTTACTTCACTCTGTATAATCAGCTCCAGTTTCATCCATCTCGTTAGAACTGATTCAATTTTATTCTTTGTAATGGCTGAGTAATACTCCATTGTGTATATGTACCACAGCTTTCTTATCCATTCATCTGCTGATGGACATCTAGAAATCAAGACCACAATGAGGTCCCATTTCACACCAGTCAGAATGGCTGTGATCCAAAAGTCTACAAGCAATAAATGCTGGAGAGGATGTGGAGAAAAGGGAACCCTCTTACACTCTTGGTGGGAATGCAAACTAGTACAGCCACTATGGAAAACAGTGTGGAGATTCCTTAAAAAATTGCAAATAGAACTGCATTATAACCCAGCAATCCCACTGCTGGGCATACACACCGAGGAAACCAGAACTGAAAGAGACACATGTACCCCAATGTTCATCGCAGCACTGTTTATAATAGCCAGGACATGGAAACAACCTAGATGTCCATTAGCAGATAATTTTTGTTTTATCTTTATTTTTTCTTCTCACAGTTTTTGTTGAGTTTAATATGTTCTACCTCTCTAGTTTTTTAAAAGTAGAAGATTATACTACTAATTTGAGATTTGTTTATTTTATAAAATTTTAATTTACTATTTAGTTATTCTCTCTACTTCAATTATTATTTACCAGTTCAACTCTAACAAATCTTCCTGTTTAAATGGTTTGAGTATGACTAAGGAGGTACTTGAACAGCTTTTTCACTTGATTCATTTCCTCTTTATTGCAAGATGTTCAATTAACTTTACAATAGATCTGCATTTAATTTAAAATGCTTAGAACATATGTTACATTGACTCTATGGGCCACTGGAGTTGGTATTGACAAATGCCAAGGAATATTGGTGTCCCTATTTTATCTTAAGACTGGATTATTCAGTAAGTTTTGAAAGCCAAGTTTTCCTTAATAAGTTAAATGTTCTATTTCCCCATATGTATTTTATAGATTTTCCAGGAAAAGTATATTATGATAAAACTAAATTCCACAGTAACATGCATGAACTAAGCCTGAGATGAATGTGTTTATAAATAGCCAGTGTACCCCTGACTGGTTTCCTAGAAGGTTATTTAACATCCTTCAGCTTCAGAATATATGTAGAGGATTGATTGGGCCATTTAGAAAAACTTGCCAGCTTTCATTATAAAGCTCTATGAATGTGCCTAAAATTTACATGATTTTTTTATTACATGTTTACCTTCAATAGAGAGCAAGGATTAATAAATGTTTACCCTCAGCCAACTGATCTGCTTCTCTCTTGACCAACCTCTTCCTATGTGTACAGTTGTGAACAGCTTGTATCATTTTTCCAGAAATTTCACACACACACACTGCATGATATGGTTTACTCTTAAGTCACAAATATTAAATAAATATATAAGGAGAAAAGATGTTTAAGTAATAATGATTAAAAAAACAGCACAAATAGATGGCAGTAAACACTGTATTTAGCACATGATAATAATTATCTTATTTAGCCCTCATAATAAGCTTGCAGATAAATTCTATTATCATTGTATAAATGAGAATGTAGAGGACTCTCAAGAAACTTGACAAAACTAGCAAGAAGCAGGGCACAGATTTCTTTGTCCTCTAAGTCAAATTGCTTTCTGTTTTTCTTTGACATTTATAAAATCCTAAGGCACACACTCACTTTTAGTCTTTCATGGCAAATAAAAGATACTTCCATATAAATTTGGAGCTTAGAACAGTGTCGTGTTAATCTACTGCTTTCTCAAATTCCAATTCTAAGAATATGTACATTGAAGCTGTGCAATGCCATTGGGTTTTCATATTAAGGGGATATTCACAGAATATGAAGTATCAGAAAAATTTAAACATGTTGACCTGACTGACAAACTTTTTAATCTGCTCGTGTATTGCTGGTGTGGGCGAAAGGCATGAAAGAAAGACAGAATAGAGCAGAGCAGAGAGGCTAGAAGGAATGAAACAGAGCAGAGAAGAAAAAGGCAGCAAATGGCAGTCCTCATCAAATTTTTATGCTTTCCTTTCCTTTCTCATTTTTTTTTCAGTTCTTCACCTTTGGTAACTGTAATATATTATACTATCTTCATTCAAATCACTTCATAAATTAAATCTTTCCCTCCCACCTCCCACCAGACACTTTAGGATTAACATTTTATCTGAGTGCTACTCCAGGATAAAGACATTGAGGGGTCGTGGGAGAGCAAGACAAAGAAAAAAGAGGAAACCTTTACAACTTTAAGACAGGTCCACTTATTTATCCAGTGTTTTACATTTTTCTTTTGATTGGACAAGCATAGAATATTTCTAGCCAGCACCTCACAGCCTGTCAACACTCTAATACTTCATAATTTATAAAACAGCTTTTCCCCCAAAAGCTCAATATACTTTACAGATATCTCATTGATGCTCATAATATTCCTTCAGGGAACTTAGGCAACAAGAATTATTATGTGTTTTACTAGGTAGGGGGAAAGGCTGAAACAACAATAATCCATTATCACTAGTGAGTTACAGAGAACCAGAAACTTCAAATTTAATGCTATTACCTCCCTGACTGCACAAGCTATGAAGAGAGATGAAAATGACTAAGTCCTGGCACTCAGGAGATTAGAATTTTATAGGCAAGAAAAGTAGGTTAACACATAGCTAGCTGTCAAATGCCTTCCTTGGGTCTGCATTAGAATGCCTAGTTCAGTTCAGTTACTCAGCCGTGTCTGACTCTATGCGACCTCATGAATTGCAGCATGCTACGACTCCGTGTCCTTCATCAATCCCGGAGTTCACTCAGATTTATGTCCATCGAGTCAGTGATGCCATCCAGCCATCTCATCCTCTGTTGTCCCCTTCTCCTCCTGCCCTCAATCCTTCCCAGAATCAGAGTCTTTTCCAATGAGTCAACTCTTCGCATGAGGTGGCCAAAGTACTGGAGTTTCAGCTTTAGCATCATTCCTTCCAAAGAAATCTCAGGGTTGATCTCCTTCAGAATGGACTGGTTGGATCTCCTTGCAGTCCAAGGGACTCTCAAGAGTCTTCTCCAACACCACAGTTCAAAAGCATCAATTCTTCAGCGCTCAGCCTTCTTCACAGTCCAACTCTCATATCCATAGATGACCACAGGAAAAACCATATCCTCGACTAGACGCACCTTAGTCAGCAAAGTAATGTCTCTGCTTTTGAATATGCTATCTAGGTTGGTCATAACTTTTCTTCCAAGGAGTAAGCGTCTTTTAATTTCATGGCTGCAGTAGTAGCCAACTACAACTGAACATGATGTCCAAAAAAAAAAATCCTTGCCTTTCCCCTACAACCACTTCTTTTTCTACTGTTCTCACCTTAGAAGGCAATGATCCACCTCTTTGATCAAGCTACCAAAGTGGTGGTCATTCACTGTTTTTCCTTTTCTCCCTCTTCCTCGTCTCTAAGTTCTATTGGCTCTGCTTCCAAGACTGATTCTAAGCATATGCAAGTCTACCCTCTTCTTTAATAGAACTCTGTATTGCCATCACCCATTCCAACGTCTGGTAATCTGACAAAATTAGAAAATGTTCCACATCTACTATTGCAGTGCCCTGGTGTTATCAGGATGAGTGGCAATATCATTGTCCAGAAGACTATATAGTTCTCTCCCTTCGCCCTTTCTGAAGCCTTCTCACCAAAATCCACTCTTAACAAAATAGAAAGAGTAATAGTTTGAAAATTTTAATGGTAACTTTTATCTATTATACATATAAGTGATTGAAATAAATCAAGTAAAAAATTTCCATTTACATTAGAAAAGAAAGCCCTTAGTTTATAGTTGTATAATGCTTCTCAGAGATAATCACATGCAATTCATTTGGTATTTATCTTGTGTGGGTATATGTATAAAACATGTTACATTGATATAGTATACTACTTCTTGATTTTTCATTTTGAAACATTATTCTCTTCCATCTATAGAAGATGAGGAGTCGGCTCTCTTACCATTTCCTTCCAGAAACCACCTATTCACTTCCTACACCTTCAGCCTTATGACATATTTTTATTGAAATTTTGATTATGTAGCTATGCAATATTTATATTATTCTGATGCGTAAATGCTACTGATAGCCAAGCCACATTTCATTATTCTAGACACTTACTATAAATTTAACCCCCATTGTCTACCAGCTGTGAAATTTTTCTTAAAAACATTCAAACACATTACACAGTCTCTCAATTTCACCTCACTTTCTTACAGAGATTTCTACTGTTATCCACTCAAAATTCAGTCCAGATTGGTTAAACTTAAAACCTGATACACAGGTACCATTCTGGCATCCCTGTCAACCATCATCCTGAAAATCCTATTTGCTGCTCTTTAGAGCCTGTGCTCCGTTTTATGGAGCCCATGCTTCCTCTTTCTTGCTTTACTCCTTATTTTGTGGAGTACATCCTCCAATATAATGTCTTTCTGAGAAAGAATAAGAGGTAGAAACTTAAAACATCCTGTATATTTGCAATTTCTTTACCTACTACTCTTAATTGATAATTTAGCAAAGTAAATATTCTAAACTCTAGAATGTATAGCATTTCCTTCAGTATTTTAACAGCACTGCTTCATTATCTTTTCACTTTCAGTATTGCTGCTAAAAAGTCTAAAGCCACTGTGATACTGAAAATTTGCATGAAACTTTATTATTTTAATCCTGGGATATCTGTCTAAAATGTTCTGACATTTTCGTCTAGTAAGCTGGTTACATGGTGAGTCCTTTAAGTTTGGCAACTCATAACACTTAGTTCTGGAAAATGTAATTCCTTGACACTTTCCACTCCTCCATTTTCTCCATTTTTTTTCTTTCTAGAATGCCTATTATTTGGAGGATGGATCTGCTAATCGGATGGGCAGCTCTGATTTTCTTGTCTTTTTTCTCCTGTTTTCTGTCTTTTTAATTTTTTGTTCTATCTTCTGGGAGGATTCCTCAATTTGATCATCTAATCCTTTTAATTAGCATTCTGTTCTGGTATCATAGTTTAATGTTTTAAGATCTCTACATTCTTGTATTTAATTGAAGATAAATTAGATTTCTTAAGGTTTTTTTGTTCCTGCACAGTCTCAGGTTCCACCAATCCACTGTCCTTAAGCTCTGCAGTGATCTTTTAAAATTCGTAAATAATGTTCTTTTCTTGTGAAGGCTTCTAATATTACCCTCTTTCACTTTTAATAAAAACTACATTTTCATACCATGGGCCAGAAGTTGGAAGGTAGTTTGACCCTTGGTTATCTTTCCAAATTCACCTCATTATCATAGCTAATAGAAATTCAAATATCTGTTGATTAAATGACCATAGTTAGTAAGTTAGTATTAGTCTCTCAGTTGTGTCCACTCTTTGCAAGTCCATGGACTGTAGCTCACCAGGCTCTTCTGTCCATGGAATTCTCCAGATAAGAATACTGGAGTGGGTTACCATGTCCTTCTCCAGAGGATCTTCCCAACCCAGGAATCAAACCCAAGTCTCCTGCATTGCAGGCAGATTCTTTACCATTTGAGATACCTGGGAAGCCCTAAATGATCATGGCAAAATTCAAATATAAATTTCTGTAACCTTGAATCCATGACTTGTCCATTCACCATACTTTTTTCTTCTTTTTGCTAGTGTAGACTTTTACTCTATTTCCCACTCCAAAACATTCTAACTACCTCTGCAAACTGGTTTTCCTAAAATGTGGCCTAATCAAGTATTTTTGCTCTAAAGTCATTTTAACTTCTCTATGATTAAGAAAAGTAAAGTATCAGTCTAGTTAGTAGTCAAGGCTCCCAACCAAACTCTCTAGTTTTACCCATAGAAGTGGTTAGTAGTTGAAAGGCATAGAAGAATCACCTTATCTGTTATTCCATCAGTAAATGGACCCAATCACTGTACCATCTCCATTCAAGTAGACTAAGCAAGACAGACATATTAAAAGGTCATTTTCTAATGTTAAGATGTAGAGTGTCTGTTCATTCAAAAATTTAGTGTAGAAGAATATTTGCTTAAAAGAGCATCAGAATCTCCCTGAAGAGGGGGAAAGTGCAAGTAAAGGAGGAGGTGGGGTGCTGGCAGCGCTGGGATATTTAAAGCTGAGTTTGGAAATAAGACTGCAGGGTGAGACAAAAGGGAATTGGGTTGGAAAAAGTTTAATGCAGAAACAGATTCAGTTCAGGAATGGTGGTTACACGGGAGTCCTATTTTAGTGACAAGTAGGAAATTAAAAAACAAACAAACAAAGCAAAACACGAAGAAGAAAGGACTATAGAGAAGGACACAACTCACCTACCCATTCTTTTTCTTATTCTTCAAAAGTTTTTGAATTCACCAGGACCACCCTTGTTCAGATCACTATTAATCTCTCATGGGCCCCGCTGAAATGGTCTAATTGGTCTCTACACATCCAGTCCCGTCTAGATCTAATTCATTCTTTACATAGCATTCAGAGTGATCTTTAAATTTGTATCTGACCATATCACTCTCCTGATGAAATTATTTAACTTCCTCCAGTTGCTCTTGGAACAAACCCAGAATCTATTGAGATACCTGGGAAGCCCTAAATGATCATGGCAAAATTCAAATATAAATTTCTGTAACCTTGAATCCATGACTTGTCCATTCACCATACTTTTTTCTTCTTTTTGCTAGTGTAGACTTTTACTCTATTTCCCACTCCAAAACATTCTAACTACCTCTGCAAACTGGTTTTCCTAAAATGTGGCCTAATCAAGTATTTTTGCTCTAAAGTCATTTTAACTTCTCTATGATTAAGAAAAGTAAAGTATCAGTCCAGTTAGTAGTCAAGGCTCCCAACCAAACTCTCTAGTTTTACCCATAGAAGTGGTTAGTAGTTGAAAGGCATAGAAGAATCACCTTATCTGTTATTCCATCAGTAAATGGACCCAATCACTGTACCATCTCCATTCAAGTAGACTAAGCAAGACAGACATATTAAAAGGTCATTTTCTAATGTTAAGATGTAGAGTGTCTGTTCATTCAAAAATTTAGTGTAGAAGAATATTTGCTTAAAAGAGCATCAGAATCTCCCTGAAGAGGGGGAAAGTGCAAGTAAAGGAGGAGGTGGGGTGCTGGCAGCGCTGGGATATTTAAAGCTGAGTTTGGAAATAAGACTGCAGGGTGAGACAAAAGGGAACTGGGTTGGAAAAAGTTTAATGCAGAAACAGATTCAGTTCGGGAATGGTGGTTACACGGGAGTCCTATTTTAGTGACAAGTAGGAAATTAAAAAACAAACAAACAAAGCAAAACACGAAGAAGAAAGGACTATAGAGAAGGACACAACTCACCTACCCATTCTTTTTCTTATTCTTCAAAAGTTTTTGAATTCACCAGGACCACCCTTGTTCAGATCACTATTAATCTCTCATGGGCCCCGCTGAAATGGTCTAATTGGTCTCTACACATCCAGTCCCGTCTAGATCTAATTCATTCTTTACATAGCATTCAGAGTGATCTTTAAATTTGTATCTGACCATATCACTTCCTGATGAAATTATTTAACTTCCTCCAGTTGCTCTTGGAACAAACCCAGAATCTTTACTTGGACTAAGAGATCCTGTACCTTTTAGCCCTGGAGTGAGTCTATGGTATTTTTATATATTATTCTTCTTCCTGAATCTCTCTAGTCTGAAAATTCTAACGTTAAATTCACCTTTCAGAACACAGCTTACCTGTCACCTCCAGAGGGGAAACTTCCCTGACCTAAAGATGACAGTAAACCATCATTGTATTTTCCCAAGATACCTTACATTTTTCCTTAGTAGCACACATCACTCCTCTAAGTTTTTATTTGATATCTACCATCCCCTGGGTTGTAAGATACATAAAATAAGATGCTTAGACTCATAGCTGGTATAATAAATACTTATTATAGTAATAACTATTGCTAATTTCTGAACATGTAATGTGTGCCAGCTGCTGATAAAAGCCTTAATTTACCCTTTACATGACTTAGTAACACAATAGCAACAACAATTTTATGTTTAAGACAACTGAGATACAGAGATACAGATACAGAGTAATCACAGGAAAGCTTCAAAGCTCACGAGGCAGTAAAGAGCAGTGATTCTAGAGTCAGGTTCAGTTCAGTCGCTCAGCCGTGTCCGACTCTGTGACCCCATGAATCGCAGCACGCCAGGCAGGCCTCCCTGTCTATCACCAACTCCTGGAGTTCACTCCTCTGGCACCAGCTATATAATCTTAGGCAAGTGACCCATAATAGCAATACTTATCTCATAGATTTTTCAAGGGTATTAACTGAGAGCAAGAATAAATGGAATTATTCACCACTGAAAATTATTCAAATTATATTTCTAGGAGTGTGGTTCAAATACTTCACTGTACTACTTCTAATTTTCAATTATTGAGATTTTAAACACATCATCCCCCAGTAGTCTGAGTGGTACCTACTGGGGAATAGAATGAAGTACTATTTCAGATGTACATGTTGTAGCCATTAGTTATGGGGCTGGCACACATGTATTACATATAGAATGCAACCACTAACTGCTGTGCAGGAAATCCGAGCTCTCTTAAATGAGTTGAGTGTGTCACAGCATCTGGGGTCAATACACCAAATAAAGCAATGCTCCTCAGTGCTAAAGTGAGAGGCAAGATAATTTAGTATTTAGCACCCTGTGCGCTTAAGATGTTTCCTTCTTCACATACTCCCCAGGTTTCAAATAATCAGCATTTGAATAGAATTTTCAAAGGAGCATGTCTACAAAATCATCTTCCTGACTGTTTTTCCAAATCATTTCCCTTATAGAAGAAAACATGCATAATTCTAACTTAGTATGATAAAGCTGAGAATGAAAGTCAGTGATGTCATGGCTATTTTCCCAATGTAAATGATAATGCACACGTATATGGGCAGCTCTACCCTGGTTCCAGCTGTGAAAATACAGCAGCTAGAACCTTGGCATATCCATCAGTCCTTCAGTGTGCCTAGTGACTACACTAGTCTGAAATACATGATAAGTAGAAAACAGTCCTTGTCTAGAACCTCAAGAGAGCTTATTATCTGCTCCATTAGCATCATGCCAACTCAAAGTAAAAAGACTTCTAAGGGCTTTTAAGACTTGCTCTTCAATTTCTTTTACCCTCTCTATGTTATTATTTTCCTATTTTGAGAAGTGTTCACTGGAGACTTATACTCTTCTTAGGTAAAAATATGTAGTTATATCCATATGTGTATAGAAGCAAATTAGAAGCAGCCATAAATTCCAATAGAATAGCATGAGTCTACACTAGATTCTGCTTATTCATTAACTGATTGATCATAGGAAGGACTAATTCAAAGGTATCAGTGTTAACTCTATATGCTCATTTGCAATGATAAACTAACTGTAGGTAAAACAACTACAGCTTTCTATTTCAAGACACAGTTGGTAAAGTCAACAAACAGTAAATGCTATAGTGCATGTGGAGAAAAGGGAATCCTCCTACACTCTTGATGGGAATGTAAATTGGTACAACCACTATGGAGAACAGTTTGGAGGTTCCTTAAAACACTAAACATAGAAGTACTATATGATACAGCAATACTATTCCTGGACATACGTCTGAAGAAGACCGTAATTTGAAAAGATATAGGCAACGTAATGTACATAAGCAACAACCTAAATATCCATTAACAGAAATGGATAAAGAAGACATGGTGCATATATGCAATGGAACATTACTCAGCCATAAAAAAGATAAAAAAATAATGTCATTTGCAGCAAAATGGATGGGCCTAGAGACTGTCATACATGACTATCTATAAGACAGATAACCATAATAGACCTCCTGTATAGCACAGGGAACTCTGCTCAATATTCTGTGATAACCAATATGAGGAAAGAATCTGAAAAAGAATGAACACATGTCTATATAAAACTGAATCAATTTTCTGTACCCCTAAAACTAACAAAATAACTATACTCCAATAAAAAAATTTTTAAATACAGCAGAAGAAAATGGCAATTGAATGCAGTTTCATTTCCTCCACTAATGATACCAGTTTATCTTCCTTTACTAGCTTTAATAGCTGCTAGAATAAGAAATGCCTTGGTTCTGTGAAAGTCTACCTGAGACCAGTCTTGGAACCCATGGCATAGAATGTTAAAGCCTGAACATTGGGGAAAATTATGCACTATGAGATCTGTGTATGCCAGGGAATATATGATACAGCAGATCAGTCTTCTGCTAATATGTTTTAATATGCCCATATTCCTCACCTACAGCATACCAAATGGTGCTGGAAGATTGCTGTTCTTCTTCAATACACAAAGCTAAAAGGCTGTAATTATATCTACAAGTCAAAAGGGGGGCTGAAAACTTAGAGTTCCACACTCAGCCAATATATCACTCACCTATCTAGGAGAAAGGAAATTAATGTGGATATTCCAGAACCAAAGGTAAACAAGAAAGGATTCTAACCAGGCAAAAAGTAAGAAAAAATAGAGACCATACCATAGATACAAATGAAGAAGTCAGGGAATAATTGTAAGCAATGGTCCTTGAGATATACATATATCTGTCAAGTGTGTGTTTATACACAGTATATAACATAGTTTGTATATATAGGGCATCAGTTCAGTTCAGTCACTCAGTTGTGTCCGACTCTTTGTGACCCCCATGAACTGCAGCATTCTAGGTCTCCCTGTCCATCACCAACTCCCAGAGTTTACTCAGACGCATGTTCACTGAGTCACTGATGCCATCCAATCATCTCATCCTCTGTCATCCCCTTCTAGTCCTGCCTTCAATCTTTCCCCATACCAGGGTCTTTTCAAATGAATCAGCTCTTCACATCAGGTGGCCAAAGTATTGGAGTTTCAACTTCAACATCAGTCCTTCCAATGAATATTCAGGACTGATTTCCTTTAGGATGGACTGGTTGGATCAGGGACTCTCAAGAGTCTTCTCCAACACCACAGTTCAAAAGCATCAATTCTTCAGTGCTCAGGTTTCTTTATAGTCCAACTCTCACATCCATATATGACCACTGGAAAAAACACAGCCTTGACTAGACGGACCTTTGTTGGCAAATTAATGTCTCTGCTTTTTAATAAGCCATCTAGGTTGGTCATAACTTCTTTCAAGGAGTAAGAGTCTTTTAATTTCATGGCTACAAAGTCACCATCTGCAGTGATTTTGGAGCCCCCCAAAATAAAGTCTGACACTGTTTCGACTGTTTTGCCATCTGTTTCCCATGAAGTGATGGGACCAGATGCCATGATCTTTGTTTTCTGAATGTTGAGCTTTAAGTCAACTTTTTTACTCTCCTCTTTCACTTTCACCAAGAGGCTCTTTAGTTCTTCTTCACTTTCTGCCATAAGGGTGGTGTCATCTGCATATCTGAGGTTATTGATATTTCTCCCAGCAATCTTGATTCCAGCTTGTGTTTCACCCAGTGCAGCATTTCTCATGATTTACTCTGTATATAAGTTAAATAAGTAGGGTGACAATATACAGCCTTGGCATACTCCTTTTCCTATTTAGAACCAGTCTGCTGTTCCATGTCTAATTCTACCAATGCTTTGGAACTGAATACAGATTTTTCAGGAGGCCTGTCAGGTGGTCTGGTATTCCCACATCTTTAGGAATTTCCCACAGTTTGTTGTGATCCACATAGTCAAAGGCTTTGGTGTAGTCCATAAAGCAGAAGTAGATTTTTTTTTGCTGGAACTCTTTTGCTTTTTGATGATCCAGCAGATGTTGGCAATTTGATCTCTGGTTTCTCTGCCTTTTCTAAACCCAGCTTGAACATCTGTAAGTTCACGGTTCACATACTATTGAAGCCTGGCTTGGAGAATTTTGAACATTACTTTGCTAGTATGTGAGATGAGTGCAACTGTCCAGTAGCTGGAACATTCTTTGGCATTGCCTTTCTTTGGGATTGGTATCTACATTGACCTTTTCCAGTCCTGTGGCCACTGCTGAGTTTTCCAAGTTTGTTGACATATTGAGTGCAGTATCATCTTGTAGGATTTGAAATTGTTCAACTGGCATTCCATCACTTCCACTAGCTTTGTTCATAGTGATGCTTCCTAAGACCCACCTGATTTCACATTCCATATATACAGGGCATATATTGCATATATTCATATACATATGTGTCTGTATGTGCATATATATATATGTATGTATGTATGTATGTGTGTGTATATATATATATATATATATATAGCTTCCTGGTGGCTTAGATGGTAAAGAATCTGCCTGCAATGCAAGAGAATCAGATTCTATCCCTGGGTAAGGAAGATACTCTGGAGAAGGGAATGGCTACCCACTCCAGTATTCCTGCCTTGAGAATTCCATGGACAGAAGAATCTGGAGGGCTACAGTCCATGAGTTACAAAGAATCAGACACAACTGAGTGAGTTACACTTTCACTTTTTCATTTTCACATATATCTTTATAAGATATATACATGCATGTATGTTATCCTTCTCTGAAAGATTATTTGTAAAGAATCCACCGGCAGTTCAGGAAACCCTAGTTCCATTCCTGGGTCAGGAAGATCCACTGGGGAAGGGATAAGCTACCCAGTCCAGTATTCTTGGGCTTTCCTTTTGGCTCAGCTGGTAAAGAATTCGACTGCAGTGTGAGAGACCTGGGTTCAGTCTCTAGGTTGGGAAGATCCCTGGAGAAGGGAAAGGCTACCCACTCCAGTATTCTGGCCTGGAGAATTCCATGGACTGTATAGTCCATGGCGACACAAAGAGACACGACTGAGCGACTTTCACTTTCATCTAAATTTGAATGCATCTTGTATGAAGGACACATAAATTTTCAACAGTTATAGTATAGGGAATATCTCCATCAGTTTTAGATATTACACACTTCTCTTAAATTGATCATTGGTCTGTTTATCTGGGTTCCTCTTACTTTATTGTCATACAAACAAATCAACTGCTATTTCCACATATTTTACATTTTCCAAATTCTCTAGTTAAAATGCAAATACTCAGAAAAGTGTTCTATAGCATGTAATTGTTCACTGTTTCTGCCAAATGACTTGATAAGGATTTGAGATGTGTGCTATCAATCATGGAGTAGTGGTATGCGATACTAAAATCAAGTGTGAACACTTCATTTTCCTCTAAAATCCTTTCCACACACACATAGACTGAATTTTAATATACCTACCTCTGAAACCCAATTGAGAATTATAATCTAATTAGCAATCATTACAGATTAAATGCTGACACATGATTCCTCACACCTGTCAAAATGGAAAAAAGCAAAAGTTGCACCTAACTGGTTTGTGAGATGACATTACAGTGCCTGAAGGGAATTTCACACAAGAAAGGTAAATGAATTTTGCTCACCGAGAAAGGAGAGTACATGGGAAAAGACACTGTTATGGGATGGGATGGGAAAAGACACTGTTATGGGATGGGAGGTAACATAGTGGCGACGGCCACTGCACAAACTGTGAGTTCAGTTCTATGTTATAGCTAAATGAACTAGAGGAAGCAAGCCAGAAGCAAGGCAATAACGATAAGGCAAAAGCAGCAAGGAAACACTGAAAACGCATCCGTTATTTGTCCTTACCTTAAACTGAATTTGAAAGTTAAATCTCAGCAGTACATGAAGCCCAATTAAGGCTGTGGGAACTTAACTTGTGAACTTTTTTTAAAAACTGATTCACTCTCTAAGTGGAAGTCCCATTTCTCTAGAAGGATAAACTGTAATCTTGCTAATTAAGGCTGGGGCTTCCCTGGTGGCTCAAAGGTAAAGAATCTGCCTGCCAATGCAGGAGACAAGGGTTTGATCCCTGGGTAGAGAGGATGCCTGAGAAGGAAATGGCAACCCACTGTAGTATTCTTGCCTGGGAGATCACATGGACAGAGGAGCCTGGAGGGCTACAGTCTATAGGGTCACAGAGAGTCAGACACAACTGAGAAAGTAAGCAACAACTAAATTAAGGCTGACTTTGCACCTTTGAATGTAAACTCAGGTTGTTCACATTTCATTTCCTCTCTCTGTGTAGGATCCATTTAGAGTGTTCTTACGGAGCTCAGGACCTAGAGGAAGAGATCTCCTTGACAACTGTGAGAAAAGACCTCTTAGTTTCTTCATCATCTCTTCCCAAGAGACCTTTTCCAAGGCCTTCCTCTTCTGTTCCATCTTTCCCTTCCCTCTTGAATTTAGGGGATCTTCATCTCTTCTGAAAGGAAAGGTGGTTCTGCTAGACTGTATAGCCTGTCTTACACCTGGATGACAGTTTTATGGTGTAAAAGATTTGATATCTTTTTTCTCTGGTTATACAGCAATAAGTTTCCCTAAAACAAAGGATTGCTCATGTGCAATATCTGAAATGAGGAAAGGTCAAGGGATAAAAATGAAATGTGAATCAAGAAAAAAGACACCTCAAGTAATCCATAGAATATTATACCATTATTTAGCCACATTCTATATTCTACCTTAAATATTTGCATCATGACAAAGAAACTGATTCACTCTTTTTATACTTTTCATCTCAATGCCCCATTTCCCACTGCCTCCCTGCAGAGACAGTGGGGAAAGGATCTTTATCCAAATTCCATTGTTTCTGAAAAAGCAATCTCCACACACAAGCTAGTACATAGCAATATGGGTGTTAGGTATACTAGACAGCTTCAATCATGAATAAGTCAGGATGCTGGCTAAGATGTACCCTTTCCTCTAATCATGCCATTCCAGGGGATGATACATTAGCAATATGATTAATCCACTGGAATAGATAAGTACAGTGTTATGTTGTCACTACATAAAACCACACTCTATGTAATGTATTCTTTGTACTTTTCATTTTAAACATTCAAATATATTTTTAAATAAAACTTGATGAACTTTTATCACTTACTCTCCTGAGGCAGTCACAGTCATAGCATTTAGAAACTGGAAAAATTAAGGTAGGAAAATTAAATGATATCTAAAGAACAGTATTGAAAGTCAAATTTAAAACCAATGACTAATAATACCTTGGGAACATTTATATTGAATTATTTGGCTATTCTTGGGGAATGAGATGGAGAAATTCCAAATAAGTCTGCATAATGACCATATTCAGTGTGAAGCATTTTTTTCTTTTTCAGCTTATAAAATGCCAGCAAATAAAGAAATGTGGGTAATTTTATATGAATAGATACAAATAAATAGATTTTGAGCAAACATCATGAACTTCCACAATGCTGTTATTTCTCTATTATGTTTTCTTTTGACTTACTCAATTGGTATTAAATCAGTCAACAATATATTACTTAAATGCCTACTCAGAAAATACTACTCTTGAAAAAAAACTCTTTTTTAAGAACCAGTTTCTTTGTATAACAATATGGTGCCATTTTAATACAGGCATTTTTTTTTCAATAAAAGTGACAAAAATTAAGTCAGATTTTAAGCACTTGCTAAATGAGATTCAATTACCATCTGCATAGGCAATTTT
The DNA here is from genome assembly GCA_006408675.1 of Madoqua kirkii. Lineage (NCBI taxonomy): Eukaryota > Metazoa > Chordata > Mammalia > Artiodactyla > Bovidae > Madoqua > Madoqua kirkii. The sequence goes on from SJYC01133379.1 coordinate 15,869, forward strand.
ACTTTTTTATGCAGGACTCTGGGCCTGAAACTCTCTGAAGCAGAAATATATATAACTAAAACTTGAAAGAATTCCATAAAGGAAATTACTCAATGTCTTGCTGAAGAGTACTTTAGCCAAGCTTAATTGGCAAAGCCAAACCCATCAATAATTCAACCTCCATGGAAATAGTAAGACCACTGTTTACAGAAACTCGCTGCCATCTGGTAGCCCTCTGCATGTTGATTTATATGAATGACCTTCTGGACTCTGGACTTTCTGAATCTTTTATTTTCCAAACTTTTCAAGATTACCCTCTGATTATATCTCACAAAATTATAAATGAGTACATAGCTAGACAGAGCAAGCATGCACCTGATAGTAAAGCTTTCACTTTAATCTGACTTTTCTGACATAATGCTTAAAATTTATTAAACTTAAATTAGCTTAGAACCCACATTTTTTTCAATAGCTAGCTCTGTGAACCCTATTAAGTACCAGCATTTTGATGAAGACAAAGCATTCAAGACATGATTGTTGCTCTCAAAAAGCAAGAAGCAGATGAAAATAACTATACCAAATCAAAATACGCCTTTAAAACAATGAAAAAATCAATGAAGTACTATAAGAGAACAGTACAAGGAAAAGAGAAGGTGCAATTAATTTGCTTAGTTGGTGAGGGGTAAAATTGAATTGGCTCTTGAAGACCAGGTAAAATTTCAAAAACAAAGGTGGTGAATGTGCTCACTGGCCTAACAAAATTTGAGCTAATGGACAAAGAATGCAAAATGAAAGATAAATTCTGAAAGTATCAAGTAGTCCAGTGAAAGTCAGAGCAGATTTATAATTATTTTGCCTAAACCTTAAACATCTGCCTGGTGGCTCAGAGGGTAAATTGTCTCCTTGAAATGCAGGAGACCTGAGTTTGACCCCTGCATCGGGAAGATACCCTGGAGAAGAAAATGGCAACCCACTCTAGCACTGTCGCCTGCAAAATCCTATGGACAGAGAAGCCTGGTAGGCTACCGTCCATGAGGTCGCCAAGAGTCAGACACGACTGAGCAACTTCGCTTTCCCTTTCAAACCTTAAACAGTTTTCATACAATAGTTAATAGTCAGCTGTGCCAAATTTCAAATTCTGGAAACAATCCTGTAATTATTTTGTGGAATGCCATGGTGATGGGGTTGCTGGGAATTTCTACTCATGTCTTATTTATGACTCTCTCATCTAGCATTTCTTCTCATCTGTTATAAATAATTTCGTGATTTCTATTTTGTTTCTTTAGATACCACTCATACTTCAGTATAAATTGCTTAAATACCATGGTTACAAATTTTTACCCTTTTAAAACTTTAAGAAAAAAAATTAAATAAAACCAATTGAAACCAAATGAACACATTTAGAGTATTCATCCCACCAGGAACTACTAAAAAACCACAAATAGTTTGTAACAAACCACCAATATTTTGGAGTTCCTAGTAACTTCTGCCTTGATTCCTAAGCTTTGGAACATAACACAAGTTAAATGCTATATACTATGAATGATTCTGTAGGTCTGTTGTGACATTTCCAGCCTGAATATTCCTGACAAGAAAGCATAGCATATTATTTGTGTTCTTTAAAATCTCTATCTAAATGGACAATAATAATAAACTAACAAGTCATATTAAAAATGTCACAATGATTTAACGATCATAAATTAAGATAGTAACAATATTTCAAGTTTCTATATGTACTGTTACAAGATATTAAAATGGAACTTAAGCTCTCTCAATTTCTACCAAAACCCCAGTAGCCAAGGACAATATAAAAGATGCCAAGTACACCATATTATACAGAAGGGAATCAGTCTTTTTCTGAAAAGATCTAAACAGAAAATATTTTAGACTTTGCAGCTCATAATACTTTAATCAGTCAATCGTCCATCATATGGAGAAAGAAGCCACAGGTAACAGACAAATGAACATGCATGGCAGCGTTTCAGTGAAACCTTCACAGAAATTTGGATCTATCGTTTTATACATCACAAAATACCATTATTTTTCTCATTTTTCTCTTCAATCTTTTAAAAGTCTAAAAATCATTCTGAGGGCATGAGTCACACAAAAATACGTAGCAAACTACATTTGGCCAGCAGGTTGAAGTTTGTCAACCTCTGTTCTATAATGAGCTGCTAGACCACTTACGCACAACATGCTAAGAGAACATAAATTTTAACAGCATTTGTGACCTCCCACTTCCAAAATATACAAGTGTTAGAAGTTCGACAGTGAAAATTTATGAAAGTAAATGTATACATACATACATAGAGTTGTCCTTACCCAAAAGGAATATGTTCCAAGGCCCCTAGAAAATGCCTAAAACTGTAGATAATACTGAATCCTATAGAGACCTTCCTATGCATACACACCGAAGACAATTAATTTATGAATTAAACACTATAATATATATTAATAATAATATAGTAAAGTAGTATATTATAGTAAAATTATGTGAAATGGTCTCTGTCTCTCTCAAAATATTTTACTCTACAAATTTAACACCTCTTCCATCTTCACTAAGTGCTTATCATGAGCTGTGGCTGTAACTGTAACTTATAATTTAAGGATGCCAGGAGATGCCAGCAAAAGTAACGATTTTTTCCTGTTCTTTACAATGTTATCGATAGAAGATTTATTCTTACTGGAGATCTTAGCAAACTCAGCATACAGATTTCTTCTTTTTCCTTATAAAGTCAAGAACTTGCACTTTTTCACCTAGGTTTTCTGCTTACGCCCTACAGCTCCATCTTGTTCTCAGAACTGTAACTGGTCAACTTCTTAAAGTAACATAGCATTTTTCATTTTTACTTTTCTAATCCTTCAGAATTTTCATGGAAATGAGTGAAAGAAATAATTATGTTATGTACAGAGTCTGACACCTTAGGTGCCCTTTGAGTTCATATAGCATGCTCCTCTTGAGTTTGGCAGTACACACTGATTATTTCAGAAGCAATTTCAACATTTTCTAAGTAAAAGTGATGAAAGAATCTAGTGAATTTCTCAAAAACAGCCCGTTTTTCAAAGGTGACTATACTATCAAATATTTATTTTTCTGAACTTTACAGATAGGAATGATTCATTCCAATTAAGCATTACTGATGGAAGAAAATAGGCAGCATTTTCAAGATATTCTTTTGACAATGTTTTCAATGTATTAAATTTACAGTAAATATAATATAAATTTGGTAACAAGTTGTGATTGGCACAACTGTACTGGCAATCACATTTTTCTATATTTTGAGAAGTTGTATAAATTCAGGCATTCTTACCATTTCTAAAATGCAAGGTTTTGTATGAGGGATCATTTTACAACATACCCTTCAAGGAAAACGAAGTTGATCAACTATCCAAATTCACAAGTAGGATTTATTTTCCCACCAGCTATCCTGTATTGAATATAATGCACACTTGCTATACCTAGGTAAGATGAATATAAAAGTAATCTTTTAAACCAAAGTAAAAGGAAGACACTGTTAATTATTACATCAGAGACAACCTATGTAAACAGATGACTGCTGGACAAACTGTGTGGTCACCTTGGCTATAACTGATAGACCATAAGTAAGTTTCCCAAATGTCTTTTAAAACAACTCACAATCTGTAATTAGGGTATTCATAAATAATAACTTCAGAGTTCAGGAAAAAAAAAAAACACCTTTTTCTTATATATGAACTTCCAAATAATAGAACTGTGGACTTTATATTCCATCTCACCATAGGCGTAAAATTTTGCCCTGATGGGATTTTTGTTTTGTGTTGGTTCACATTCTCCATATTCAAATTCAGCTCTCCAAACAAATAGCAAGAACCTCATGATGTGGGTTACTGCTGCTTTTTAATTTCCATAATGGATGTCGGTAAATATCAAAGAGATGGAAGGGAAAATATGCATTTTAGGCAAAGGTAGGAGGGCTATGCTGCTTTGAAGCCTTTTTCATTTTACTAGATGATTTGGGATTTGGGAAATTAAACATTTCAAAGATTAAAAAGACCTGGGAAAATGATTTAATAATCATTACAATAATTCCCACAGTCTACTGCACAGCAAGATGTAGGTCTCATTAAACTGAGCCACAGATGAGTGAGCTGGAAAGACGTGGCTGAGCACCCAGCACAAAGGTGACTTGCTGAAGTTACAAGCACACAGAATAAAAGCACTTTTCATCAGTTCCAAATGAGCAACAACACTGAGACAAATTCCTTGCATTGAAATTGTGTCTAATTAGTTAATGGATATGTTAGAGGCCAACCGACTTTACCAATTTGTTGATATAAATGGTTTTCCATTTCCTCCCTCACTGAAGCCCTTTTTTTATTACTCACAAACTTTTCAAATTACACTCAAGGCTCAAGGCAGTTTGCACTCAGCAGGAAATCGCCTTCCAAACAGACTCCTAGATCTATATCTCAAAAGAGAAAACTCAGGGTTCTGTAAACTAGGTGACTGAGAGCTCCAGGCCTACAAAAGCCAGTGATCTGAGCATTTCAACCTGCAGTTTCTCCTCAGCACTAGTGGTTTCCTAACCTCTCGGTCTTTTGTCCTCACCACCTCCGTAAATTTTCATACTAAATTTTTAAAAAGGAGAATCCCAGGGACGGGGTAGCCTGGTGGGCTGCCATCTATGGGGTCGCACAGAGTTGGACACGACTGAAGCGACTCAGCAGCAGCATGCCTCACCATTCTTTTCAGATGACCCCACTCAGCAGCTTCTCCCAGTTCCCAAAGTGGTTGTTCCAACCCTTCATTCATCTCCACAAGCCTACCATGTTGAAAAACTCTACTTCCTCCTATGAAGAAATGGAGGCCCCAAAGTTTTCCTCCTGCATCTATACAAGTCACTGTCTTCACCCACAAACCTTCTTCTTGCTAGTGCTGTCTACAATGCAAGATCAACCATTTTGTCTCTGCTCAGACCAATACCCTCTGAGACTTATTCAGTTACTTTTACATCTTTTGTAATGCTTTCTTTCTCTGCCAGGTCTTCCTCATCTCACATCCCCACAACCTGTAAGCATGTGTAAGCTTTTTCCACCATTTTTTTTTATTGTTGATGTTCTGGTTCTCTTGCTTTCTTCCTTATAATAATAAAACTACATTTTTGTACCCACCCTTTAGGTCCCTCAAGTTGCATCTCTTGAATGTTAAAATTTCTCTTGTCTAAGTCTCTATCATGCTTCCCTGGTGGCTCAGATGGTAAAGAATCTGCCTGCAATGTGTGAGACCTGGATTAGGAAGATCCCCTGGAGAAGGGCATGGCAGCCCACTCCAGTATTCTTGCCTGGAGAATCCCCATGGACAGTGGAGAATGGCACGCTACATTTTATGGGGTTGCAAAGATTCAGACACAACTGAGCGACTAAACACAGCTCAGCAACCTCACTCTTAAATGGACAGCTTTTCTGATGGAAGAGAAGGAAAAGAAAGTCAAGTATTTGACTCTAATACCAGCCACCCTGCCTACTATAGACATGGTGAGTTGTTGTCCTGAAACTGTACCCAGTTTTATCTACCACTGCTTCTTTGGGTTGAGAAAGGGAGAGGATGATTTTCTCCTCCCTTCAGTACCTTAATGATTAACATGAGACTGAGCAACTCAGCTTTCCCTTTTTCTCCTGTTAGAATCCAGGCACTCAAGTCTGCATTGACCCCTTGTTCACTTGGTGATGATGGTAGTTTCACCTATCACATTTAGGTGAGCTCTGGGCATGACAATGTGTTGTAAAAGCATTCCCTGATCTGAGTACACTATTGGGAACTTTAGAATCTTCCAGTCAAGTGAAAGTCACTCAGTTGTGACCGACTGAAAGTCTCCAGGCCAGAATACAGAATACTAGCCTTTCCCTTCTCCAGGGGATCTTCTCAACCCAGAGATTGAACCCAGGCCTCCTGCACTGCAGGCAGATGCTTTACCAGCTGAGCCACCAGGGAAGTCCAAGAATACTGAAGTGGGTACCCTATCCCTTCTCCAGCAAATCTTCCCAACCTAGGCATGGAACGGGGTCTCCTGCATTGCAGGTGAATTCTTCATCAATTGAGCTCTCGTCTTCCAGGACTGATTTAAAATTGTGAGCAAGCCTTTGTTTCACTTTTGTTTATTCAGATGAAAAGAAACCAGGGAAATGACACAATAGAAGGAACACAAATGATCAGTATCATGAGATAAAAGACCGACCGAGGCAAAGCAAGAATGTAAGGGTGGGGGTATGGAGAACCTTTTCAAGAGGAAGCTGAAAATAACTATTTCCTAACATTTTGAAAATATTTCAAAAAAATCTTTGAACATTTTGAGAAGAAGCTGTAGTGATAGCATTAGCCCTCATACTCACTAACTGAATTACCACTGTGTCAATTGATCAGTTACGGGGACTCTGCTCTCATATTAAATCCAGCTATTCTCAATTATTATGAACACAGGGAAGTCTTATTAAGAGACAGATAGGAATTTGAAGGAAACCATTGGAAATATGATACTCTGATAACAGCAACTGCCTTAACGCTCTTTAATTCATACTTCCTTGTAGTTATCTATGCTTTTAAAATACAGTTGGAAAACTGATCAGGTAAAGTCCTGAGAAATTCCTCCTAAGGCTTGGAGGACATCAATTGGTGTTTTTTATGATGGAGCAAGTGGGGAAAATATAAAAATTAAAAAGCCAGGGTCTACCTATAATGAAAATTAGAGCTTAGCATGAGTTTGAATTGCTAAAGTCAACACCTCTCAGAAAGGTATGAACATTATTGTCCTCACAGCCCAACGTAAGAGATATTCAGTGGTCTGCAAATCAGCATAAAACCTGTGTGATTATGTACAAATGAAGCAAATTTGATTCTTATTTTGACTTAAGGAAAATAAAAATGCAAAAAAATTAAAATGAACACAAGTGCAAGAAACTGTGATACTGACACATAATTGAATAGCATTCTCAATATCATGCACAAAGAAACTAAATGTAAGAGAATTTGAAGATCTTACTAGATTGATACAGCTGTTAAGAATATGGCCATAAAAAAAAAAAGAAGAAGAATATGGCCATGGATCACCTTTGATGAGGAGGAGAGCTACTTACAGTACTTCCAAGATATATCTGGAGGAGGAAAAGGAGACATTTAAGCATAGAGATGCTAGCTTCCATTTCACATTGTATTACATATGTGAATATCTTCATTGATGAGCACTGCTTGGGTTTAAAATGATAAGTTTATATAGTGTAAACTAAATCCTTCTGATGGATCATTTTATCTGAATTTTGTGAATTAAGCTAAAGTTTAAAGTTGGGATACCATATATAAACTTCCAGAGCATGGGCATCTCCTGAAATAGTTACAGGACTGGAGCAAATAATAACTTGGAGTTAAATAGTGACTTTGCTATGACTGCAAGTCTTCACTTGATTCCCACCTGACCAGTCTCGGTAGGATTAGAGTTTGTTGCATTTTTTTCATCTTTGTCTGCTATGTTAAGCATTTCGTGAATTGTGCTTAATGTTGCACTTTTTTTTTTTTTTTTCAGGCTAGAGACAGTTTTACATTTACACAGAAAACCATGATGTGCTGTGCTTAGTGCTCAGTCATGTCCAACTGTTTGTGACTCCGTGGACTGTAGCCCACCAGGCTTCTCTGTCCATGGGGATTCTCCAGGCAAGAACACTGGAATGGGTTGCCATGTCCTCCTCCAGGGGATCTTCCCAACCCAGGGATCAAACACTCAGGCCACCCACATTGTAGGCGGATTCTTTACTGTCTGAACCACCAGGAAGCCCAATAATACTGGACTAGGTAGCCTATCCCTTTTCTGGGGGATCTTCCTGACCCAGGAATGGAACCAGGGTATCCTGAATTGCAGGCAGATCCTATACCAGCTGAGCTCTCAGGGAAGCTCGAGAAATACAATAAAACAACATCAACAGAAGAGAAATAGCTACTTATTCCTAACTTTGCAAGGAATACTTATTCACAGAGTAACTAGGCAGGAGATGAAGCAGAAATATTGTTAAGATCTAATGTGGAAGTTTTGCTTGATTCTACTGACTAACTGAATGATAAGACACATCACATGATTACAGCAGGTAGGGCTCCCAAGAGCACTGTCTCTAAGCCTAGCAGCGAACACAGCACTCAAGGGCTTCACCAGCCCTCTGAACCATCAGTGCAAAGTCGCCATTATTTTAAAAGATAAAAATCCTTCAGATTTTACAGCATGCTCAACACCCCCAGAAAAAAAATACTCCTCCAGAAACTCTGAGTTCAGAAGGATGTACTAATTTTCAAGTGAAATGATTTTGCAAACACAATTATGAGCTTCAAGTCTTTGGGGAGCAACATGAGAAAAAACAGAGAAAAGCTGGTAGGATAATTTGAGTTTATGTCTACATATGTTTTTTTGGTTTGTTTATAGAGATGCAGAACTAAAATGGTAAATTAAATTAAGAAAATGTAAAACAGATTTTTGAAGATCATTTTATAGCAAAGGTATTTATTTTGCTAAGAAGCAAAAACATAAGCAATTAATATCAATGGCATGCTAGATATAGATATTCTTGAAAAATCAAATTAAATCTTGGGATTTAAATTTTCTGCTTAGTATCATATGAATGAATTATTGATATCACCTAGCAACAGCATTGCCTTTTATCTTTCTCAGAAATGGTCATTGCAAAATATCAGTTATCATCATCATAGTAAAAGGAAATAAATGATTTGAATGCTAAGAAGCAAAAACATAAGCAATTAATATCAATGGCATGCTAGATATAGATATTCTTGAAAAATCAAATTAAATCTTGGGATTTAAATTTTCTGCTTAGTATCATATGAATGAATTATTGATATCACCTAGCAACAGCATTGCCTTTTATCTTTCTCAGAAATGGTCATTGCAAAATATCAGTTTATCATCATCATAGTAAAAGGAAATAAATGATTTGAACTTATTCATTAAGATTTTACTAAATTGGGGCCACTACATGCATTCATTTTTCTAAATTGATAACCTTGTTATTTCTTTCAGTAAAAGAATTTGAATTACACACACATGTATAGAGACACTTATATTATTAATACTGGAATCATAGAAGTTCATGCTCAATATCTATACACACTGAAAACTCCAATAAGGTACAAGTTTTCAAATTACTTAAAGTAATGGATACTTTTTAAGAACAGCAGCATAAATTAAAATCCTTTCCCTTGAATTGACTAGTTTTTGTTTCTAGTTAATAATGTTAGATATGAAATGTCTTTATGCCTAATGCCTATATAGACACATACACACACAAACCAGGAAAACAATCAGAGTTCTGAAAGTACTATTAAAGCAATCATACCACAAGCATTCACAGAACAACACTGACTTGATGGGGACAATGTTTAATCTTTAAGAAGCGATACACTGGAACAGGTTTAACCACAGATCTGTCATACAATAGAAAAACTTTAAAATTTCATAAGTGAGAGAAACTAAAAAGTGGGTCAGTTGTCAGTAATGTATTAATTTTTCAACACAAGAATTTAATTCTCTTCCACTCTTTTTTCAGGTTTCCTTTGAAGTTAACAGCCACCGAAATGGAGTAAGTTTGAATACAGAATCAGCATCTTGCAATTGTTAATGCAGAGGATTTGGAGTACAAAGGAAATTAATGAGTCCTTTAAACTAACACAATTTTATGTTTTGCTTTGAACGTGCAGTTGCATTGAAAGGCAATGTTCGTGCTGAACTAGTAAAAACAAGAAAGACAGAGCAAGTAGCAGGGTTTCTGTAGTTCAAAGAAATTCCACGGGGAGCCTGCTTCAAACCACAGAATCCCTATTCCTCATTACCCTGTCTAGTAGCAAGAACGATTATTTGTGGGGGGCGGTGGGGGGAGGTAAGCAGAGGTGCACACTGATGCAGGCTAAGAAGGAAGATAACTTTCTTTCAAAAGAATATCACAGTTCTGAATTATGGACATATTGCATCTACTAGTGAATTTTCAAAGTAGCAGTAGTACTCTCACACATTTTCATCTCTAGTTCCAGTAGCGCCTGCTTCACTATTGACACCCTGGTTGGTAACTAATAAATTTATATTAGGTTTCAATTATATACTGAACATACTAACTGCTGGCTGTTCAGTAATAAGAGCACACCTCTCTGCATAACATGATTGCTTTTGAGTGAGTCAACATATTCTGTCATATTACAACTCCTTTTGATTTGGGGGCCAGTGTATGTGACAAAGACTCAGTATTGATATACATTGTCCTTATCCTCAGGATCCCTTCTTATTACATACTAAGAAATGGTTCCAGGTTGATATTCTGTAGTCTGTTTACTTTCATAAGAATTACACCTCCCCATGAAGCATCTTCTTTTAGCCAGACTCACAAACTAGCCCAATATATTGCTAATTCCAATAGTGTTGAGCTCATTTATTGGAACATGCTGGTTTACTGTTTAATGTTTAGTTCAGGAAAGCCTCCATCAGGATTCATTCTGAAATGTAGATAAACCATAAAGAATGGAAAACTGGCAAAACATTCTGCTTCCCCTTGTTCCATGTTCATTTCTTGCACTGATCTAAATTAGTGATAAGCTATTTCTACATATTTGTATTTTTATATATAAGATATCTAATTTATATATAAGATATATAATTTCTAGAAATTTTATCACATTCAATCAAACAACTTTTTTTTAATTAGGTATTTGGCTTTGTTTATGGTATACCCAAATCAGTACAGTGAATCTCGACCCTGTACTGTAGAATCCTCTAAAGAAATTAATAATAATGCCTCTGTTCCATCCCTAGAGATCCTGATTTAATTGGTATAGAGTAAGTTGAGAGTTGAACTATAAGGAAAGCTGAGTGCAGAAGAACTGGTGCTTTTGAACTGTGGTGTTGAAGAAGCCTCTTGAGAGTCCCCTGAACTGCAAGGAGATCCAACCAGTCCATCCTAAAGGAGATCAATCCTGGGTGTTCATTGGAAGGACTGATGTTGAAGCTGAAACTCCAATACAGGGCTGACTCATTTGAAAAGACTCTGATGCTGGAAAAGATTGAGGGCAGGAGGAGAAGGGGATGACAGAGGATGAGACGGTTGGATGGCATCACCGACTCAGTGGACATGGGTTTGGGTGGACTCCGGGAGCTGGTGTTGGACAGGAAGGACTGGCGTGCTGCTGTTCATGAGGTCACAGAGTTGGACACGACTGAGCAACCGAACTGAAGTTCCACGCACCAAAGTGTTTTAAAAGCACCCAAATTTACAGAAGCTACAGTCAGTTTTAACATCCATGGTAAAAAGGGGGGTAACTTGCTTATAGTTTGTGTAGCTGAGTAATCACAACTTTATAATAACAGAAACTATTAACTGGTTACAATAAGCCAGAATGAATACCTTGTCCTCATTATCACAATAAATTCTCTTACTACTGCTGTTCAACAAGAAGGCAAGTTGCTGGAAACTCATTGCCCACACACCAGAGAGCATGCTATGTCAAAGCTGAGTGGATAATCTACTGAGCCTCAGGTTTACAGCAGGTAGATATGACATCTAGACATTAAGTGATAGCTATAGAATCATTTGCACTGTCACCCAGATAGTCCCAGTATTCAACGATCCCTTATTGTAAATCACAACAGCATTTCTTTTCTTCCCAGGATTTCTTACTTTAATGTTCCCTCTTATCTGAAAGTAGAGTAGAAAGTAAGATTCAAAGATATTTCAGATTTCCTTTAATGATCATTTCCAAAAAACAAATCTACTTTCTTTTATTTCAGAAATCTGTTTACTTCCATACAACTGTCGAGTACTTCACCGGGGAAAGTCAGAGATTTACGATATGTCGGTATTGACATATTCCACCCATATTCCTTCCCCCGAAAAAAGAGTGATTCTGCACATACAGCTGCCTCAAAGACATGGAGGTCATCACAGTCAGAAAGAATCTAATGTAGTATTCAGTTCACGTGATTGATGAATTCATACTAAGCCCCTCAGTTTCTCCTTAAGGCCTCAGTGACAGGAAACTCACTCGCTAACTTACGGCGAGATAGTCCAGCTACAGAGAATGCTAACTATTCAACAGTTCTTAGTTTGTTTTGAGGAGAAATCCACCTAGCTTAATTAGAATCACTAGTCCTCATACTTCCTCCTAAGAACCACCCAGAATAAATCCTATTTTCAGTAATACTTGAAGAAGATATCATATTCCATTACTAAGTCTTTACTTCGTGCGCTTGAGTAAAGTCTTTTCTACATGTCCTCCTCTACTCTTTAGACACCTAATAACTGCATCACTCGCCTTCAATATACCTCCCTGTGTCATCACCCCTTCTGAAGTGCAGTGCCCAGAACAAAGACAAAGCAGGGTGTGGTCTGATGAAGACAGAGTCTCATGGAGATCATACTTTAGAGGAGGCACCTATCTTTTCCCCTAAGTTTCTATTTAAACACTTCCCACAGTCTATCTAAATAGCAGGTTTCCCTTTTCATTCCTTCTTCCTTCTTATCTTTCTTTCTTCCTTCTGCATCAAAGCTTAGAAGTATTCAAAATTAAAATCTACTTTAAAAGTTCCTATAAAAACTGTTTATGATTTTCTCCCAGACTGTTTTCTCAGTTGGTATTTCTTGCCTTGATGGCAACAGAAGATAACTTGCAAAAAACTTGAAGGTTCTTTTTGGCCATAGCAACTTGGTCAAATTAGTCTACACTGCCCTAAAATGGAGGAAAATCAGATGTCTATATTGGAAGATACTATTTTTCCTCAAATTTTAATTATAATTTATTGTAAGAATGTATCTGCAAATGAGTCCTGTGTTAAAATACTGCATATACAGATCATTACTTTGCTACCATTCTTTCAAATATCACTCAATAAATATAATATTGCTTAGTGGAAAAATCCATTTCTGTTGTTTCTAAATTCTCAAATTAATTGTTGGATTTAGAGCCACATACATGCTGATTGGAAAAAGAGATTTTTTTCCCACACTTTGATTGAATACTCTCATCAGAAATGAAATGGGTATTGGTCTCTGAGGAGGAAATTCTGGAATCATACCAACTGATTTATCTTCCCTGGTGCTTAGATTGTAAGGAGCTAAATGCATCACAGTATTAGAATGAAATGAATTATGCAGAGTCTTTGACAGGCAGCATGTGTAATTTCCTCTTGAAAAACTCTTCAAATTATTCTGTTCCACCTTTGATTACGTGCTAGTTATGCTGAAAATAACCCCTCAAATGTTTTAAAACACACATACATATGGATTGCATAAAATTAATATTTTTACCTTTACAAAAATCATTCCAGGAGCATATTTGCCAGTAAAATATATTTAAGGCCGTTTCAGCACTTCCACTAAACTCCATTTTCAGAGGTTTATAATGCGGTCATAAAAATTCATTCCAGGCTAAAATTCAGCACCAAAGAAAATGTGCTTTACACTTTGTAGATAACCATTTCCTCTTCTTTCATTTCTCATGACTGATTTGGGGGGAAAAAAAAGTTTCCACTGAGTGTTTTTCAAAAGTTGAGACATTAGCCAAACTGGCAGGAATCAAAATCACAGCTGACGTGCTAGTCATTTTTTAATTTATTGGAAAATTTCCCCCATCCTTCTCTCTCCTTTTTTCATCCTGTTTCCAAAGCACACAGGTTCAAGAACCTTTCACATAAAATGTATGTTTAAAGAGCATACATCAAAGACTGCACGGTACCATGCTTCAGGGAAGTTGGTATGGGCCATGTCTAGCTCTAATGGGTGTTACAAGGACAAAGGTGCTTTCACAAAGATTCAATCTCAATCTTGTTAACATCCAGTCTCTACTTTGTGTGTAGCAAAGAAACACATGAAGGGTCACAGTTAGAAAACTGTAAGTGTTTCTTGTTCAAAGAAGAATGAAATCATTTTCCAGGCTTCTGTAGGGCGTGCACTGAAGCATGACAAAAATCTTGAAATCCATGAGGCAAAGATGACTGTCAGCAGGGGAGGGAATGCCCATCGAAACCCACACCATTTGAATACAGAAGCAAATGGAGCAACTCTTTCTCTAAAAGATCACCTAGTGCATCTGATGCTAAAGTAAAATTAAAGATCTGAACCTGAACAGCTCTGCCTCATCACTGGTTTCATTCTTGTCTTTAAGCAATAAAAAATTTTGCTCTGTTTTTAACTAGTCACATCTTTCCCAACCACAATCCTTGGGAGAATCTCTCTGAGTATACTTGGGAGATATTGTTAAGGTATTTTCACCCTTTTAATAATGTATCCACCAAATGTATAATTTTTAAAACTGCAGTATAATCTCACATCATTCTTTCTTAATATAAATTTATTTATTTTAATTGGAGGTTAATTACTTTACAATATTGTATTGGTTTTGCCACACTTCAACATGTATCCACTGAACCCCCCTCTCTCCTCTCTCCTGGAACCATCCCTCTGGGTCATCCCAGTGCACGAGCCCCAAGCATCCAGTATCATGCATTGAACCTGGGCTGGCGACTCGTTTCATATATGATATTATACATGTTTCAATGCCATTCTCCCAAATCATCCCACCCTCTCCCTCTCCCACAGAGTCCAAAAGACTGTTCTATACATCTGTGTCTCTTTTGCTGTCTTGCATACAGGGTTATTGTTACCATCTTTCTAAATTCCATATATATGTGTTAGTATACTGTATTGGTGCTTTTCTTTCTGGCTTACTTCACTCTGTATAATAGGTTCCAGTTTCATCCACCTCATTAGAACTGATTCAAATGTATTCTTTTTAATGGCTGAGTAATACTCCATTGTGTATATGTACCACAGCTTTCTTATCCATTCATCTGCTGATGGACATCTAGGTTGCTTCCATGTCCTGGCTGTTATAAACAGTGCTGGGATTCTTAACAACAGTTCTGTGAGGCTGCTTTTCCCAGGCTGTGTCTGATATCAGAGAGAGAAAGGAAGAAGAGAAATTTAGGCATCTATCAAGACTAGGGGACTTAAGGTGGGAACAGTCTGCTCCCTCTTCTTTCCACTGGAGGAAGACTGGACAGCCTCTGGCTTCATGCAATATCAGTCCCCAAACATGCAGCAATGCATGCATGCTGATAACGCATTCAACCTCAAGAGTCAGAGCTAGACGCCAACCCACAGGAGTAAAAAGCCGATAAAATAGATACAGATATGGAGCACAGAAGGAAAAAAATTTAAAAAAAGATCAGGAACTCAGTATTTTTTCTCAGTGTTTACTATGCCCAGAAAAGACTGGTAAAAAAGAGATCAAATCTATTATAAATGATACAATATTGAAATATTTTTTGAAGAAAGTATAAATATTATTTTTACATGAGTAACAATTAGATTTAATTCATATTTAGCATAGCTGGAGATATCATGCTCCTTGACTTCAGACTATACTACAAAGCTACAGTAATCAAAAATAATACAATACTAGCATAAATACTGACACACAGATTGATGGAACAGAACAGAGAGCCTAGAAATAAACTCACACAAGTATGGTTAATTAATCTACAATGAGGAGACAAGAATATGCAATGGTGAAAAGACAGTCTCTTCAATAGTGATGCTCTGAAAGCTGGGCAGCTACATGTAAAAAATAAAATTAGAATATTTTCTCATACCATATACAAAAATAAGCTCTAAATGCATCAAAGATTTAAACATAAGACTGAAAGCCATAAAACTTCTAAAATAAAAGTTAGGCAGAATGCTCTATGGCACAAATCTTAGCAATATTTTTTGGCTCTGTCTCCTAAGGCAAAGGAAACAGAAGCAAATATACATAAATACTGACACACAGATTGATGGAACAGAACAGAGAGCCTAGAAATAAACTCACACAAGTATGGTTAATTAATCTACAATGAGGAGACAAGAATATGCAATGGTGAAAAGACATTCTCTTCAATAGTGATGCTGTGAAAGCTGGGCAGCTACATGTAAAAAATAAAATTAGAATATTTTCTCATACCATATACAAAAATAAGCTCTAAATGCATCAAAGATTTAAACATAAGACTGGAAGCCATAAAACTTCTAAAATAAAAGTTAGGCAGAATGCTCTATGGCACAAATCTTAGCAATATTTTTTGGCTCTGTCTCCTAAGGCAAAGGAAACAGAAGCAAATATTAAAAAAATGGACCTAATTCAACTCAGAAACTTTTCGAGACAATAAAAATACAACCTACTAAATGGGAGAAAATATTTTTAAATTATATGACTCAAAATGGGTTATTATCTAAAATATATAAACAGCTCATAAAATTCAATGTCAAGAAATAAAAAAACTCAATTAAAAAATGGGCAGAAGACCTATATAGACATTTTTTCCAAAGAAGACATACAGATGATTAACAGGCACATGAAAAGATGCTAAACATCACAAAACATCTGATAAATGCAATTCAAAACACAATGAGATATCACCTCACATCAGTCAGAGTGACTGTCACCAAAAAGACCACAAATAAGAAATGTCAGTGAGAATGTGGAGAAAAGGGAACCCTTGTACATTGTCAGTAGGAATGTAAATTGGTGCAGCCACTGTGGAAAACAGTATGAAAACTCCTCAAAAACTAAACTAAATATACAACTTCTACATGATCCAGTTAATCCTATCCTGGGGATATATCTGAAGAAAACAAAAACATTAATTTAAAAAGATACACATACCTCAATGTTCAAGGCAGCATTATTTACAATAGCCAAGATACGGAAGCAACCCACATGAGAGTCAACCAATAAATGGATAAAGACATGGTATTTATACACACAGCGCTTCTCTGGTGGCTCAAATGGTAAAGAATCTGCCTGCAATGCAGTAGACCTGGGTTTGATCACTGGGTTGGGAAGATCCCCTGGAGAAGGAAATGGCTACCCACTCTAGTATTCTGGCCTGGAGAATTCCATGGACAGAGGAACCTGGCAGGCTATAGTCCGTGGGGTCCCAAAAGGTCTCACACGACTGTAATGTGGGAGACCTGGATTTGATCCTTTTATATACATAGAACATTACTGATTCACAATAATGACTGCAATTTTGCATTTTTAACTACAAGGATTGGTCTGGAGTGCATTAAGCTCAGTGAAAAAGTCAGATAGAGAAAGATAGACACTCATATGTGGAATCTAAAGAGTAACACTAATGAATTTAATAAAACAGAAGCAGACTCACAGATAAAGAGAACAAATTTGTGGTTACCCATGGGGAGAGGGAAATAGGGAAGAAAAAGACTGTAATAAGGGATTAAAAGGTACAAACTCCTCTGTATAAAATAAATGACAAAGATATATTGCACAGCAGAGGGAATAGAGCAAACATTTTATAATAAAATGCCTTTAAATTCCAAAAAAGTTCTGTATAGTCAAAGTTATAGTTTTTCAGTAGTCATGTAACGATGTGAGGATTGGACAATAAAGAATACTGAGTGTTAAATAATTGATGCTTTTGAACTATGGTGCTGGATAAGATTCTTGAGTCCCTTGGACTGCAAGGAGATCAAACCAGTCAGTTCTAAAGGAAAGGAGTCCTAAATATTCATTGGAATGACTGATGCTGAAGCTGAGGTTTCAATACCTTTGCCACCTGAAGTGAAGATCTAACTCATTAGAAAAGACCCTGGTGCTGAGAAAGATTGAAGACAGGAGGAGAAGGGAACGACAGAGGATGAGATGGTAGGATGGCATCACCAACTCAATGGACATAAGTTTGAGCAAACCCCACGAGATGGTTAAGGACAGAGAAACCTAGTGTGCTACAGTCCATGGGGCCACAGAGTTGGACACAACTGAGTGACTGAACAAATGGAGTATTACCTATAAGAATATCTATAAGAATATATGTTGCAACTTGAAACAAAGATAACATTCAGTTCAGTTGCTCAGTCATGTCCAACTCTTTGTGACCCCATGAACTGCAGCACACCAGGCCTCCTTGTTCATCACCAACTCCCAGAGTCCACTAAAACCCATGTCCATCAAGTTGGTGATGCCATCCAACCATCTCATCCTCTGTCATCTCCTTCTCCTCCTGCCCTCAATCTTTCCTGGCATCAGGGTCTTTTTCCAGTGAGTCAGCTCTTCACATCAAGTGGCCAAAGTATTGGAGTTTCAGCTTTAACATCAGTTTTTCCAATGAACACCCAGGACTGATCTCCTTTAGGATGGACTGGTTGGATCTCCTTGCAGTCCGAGGGACTCTCAAGAGTCTTCTCCAATCCCACAGTTCAAAAGCATCAATTCTTCAGCGCTCAGCTTTCTTTATAGTCCAACTCTCACATCCATACATGACTACTGGAAAAACCATAGCTTTGACTAGACAGACCTTTGTTGGATGGTGATGCCATCCAACCATCTCATCCTCTGTCATCTCCTTCTCCTCCTGCCCTCAATCTTTCCTGGCATCAGGGTCTTTTTCCAGTGAGTCAGCTCTTCACATCAAGTGGCCAAAGTATTGGAGTTTCAGCTTTAACATCAGTTTTTCCAATGAACACCCAGGACTGATCTCCTTTAGGATGGACTGGTTGGATCTCCTTGCAGTCCGAGGGACTCTCAAGAGTCTTCTCCAATCCCACAGTTCAAAAGCATCAATTCTTCAGCGCTCAGCTTTCTTTATAGTCCAACTCTCACATCCATACATGACTACTGGAAAAACCATATTAGTATAATAATATACTTCAATAAAGAAAAAATAAAAATAAGTAAATAGATAAGTAAAGGTATAGGTGAAATTCAACAAGACATATTTGTGTTTATCTTCTTAGAACTAATTAAAACTAGACTTCAAATGACAGACTGCTTAAGCAACCATCTCAGGATTCTAACCAGTTTGGAAACACTGATAATTTTTTTTCTTATTGTTAGTGTTTCTACATGTTGCCAGTTAATGTCCTGCTCATAGGGAATAAACACACTTGAAAAATTTCTCTTCTTTGTTGAAACTGGTAGGAAGAACACATTCAAAAGGAAAAATAAGAACAGATGCATCTGCTTTTATTACTGCTTAATGTTTTTCTCCCCTTAAAATGCCCATTTTTATGTAAACAACTTTGCTTTTCAGTTACCTTTATACTATACAATGATACTATTAATTTTCAAATGTCTTTCCTTCTTTCTGTAGGCAGCAAACCCCTGGGTGCCACTTTTAGCCATGTACCAGATGAGAATATTAATTTAAATAATTATCAGAAATTGATTTTCATGATCTCTGCAGAGTAGAAAACAGAAAAATCCCTGATGCATCACGTATTTAAGGGAGACTGACAGTATTTGCACCATTTTTATCCCTGTCCCTGTGTTTCCCTGTTTATTATTGCTGTGCCACTGTTCATATACTCTTTTACCTTAAAATGCCCATTTTTATGTAAACAACTTTGCTTTTCAGCTACCTTTATACTATACAATGATACTATTAATTTTCAAATGTCTTTCCTTCTTTCTGTAGGCAGCAAACCCCTGGGTGCCACTTTTAGCCATGTACCAGATGAGAATATTAATTTAAATAATTATCAGAAATTGATTTTCATGATCTCTGCAGAGTAGAAAACAGAAAAATCCCTGATGCATCACGTATTTAAGGGAGACTGACAGTATTTGCACCATTTTTATCCCTGTCCCTGTGTTTCCCTGTTTATTATTGCTGTGCCACTGTTCATATACTCTTTTCCTCATCCCCAAAATAATACGTGAAATGTTTGTATCCATATGTCTTACTAATTAAAAAAATAAGAATTCTTTCATAGTTACACTCTATTGAATACTGCTCACTTTCATCACATGAAAATGCTTGTCTGACAAGTATTCCTTGTGGACATTAATGGTGGTACCATAGGCCAAAGGTTAATTTCTCAATAACTTTTCTGCTGTCTTTCAGACTGATTATCTTTCCCAATAAGTCCTGTGAGTTGTAGAGAGATTTTGTTCAAATCACCAAGCAAACATATAAGAAACATTTGTTGAATATATTAACAACTATTATGTAACTTCCTCTTAGATAATTTGATAGTTATTTTCTAGATCTTAACTATTTAGATAATACAGTGAAATATAAAGCCACATAGTAAAAACTTGGCAAAGTAACTCCTTGGCATGGAATATTAGGAGCTCTCAAAATCTGCCTTTGTTGACTTGGTAAGCTTTGTATCCCACTGCTGCTCCATTTGAAGGTGAATTTCCATCCAACTAACGTTACTTATACAATATTTTATATTGATATATTCTTCTCTGATCAGACCATGAGCAAGTCACAGAAAAAAATTGGAAAAAATTGTGCAATTCAAACTGCAGGAAGATAAAGAGCCAAGAGAGATTCTTTGTTTTGTTTTGTAAAGGCATTCAAACTTTGACCAAAAAGAATGCAACTAGGTTTTTGAAAGCTTTTGCTATGCCAAGGAGAACCTCATATATCACCATAACTATGAACAGAGAGCAGGAGAAAAGAGAAGGGGTCACAGTTATCCATCAACCTTTAAACAAACACATCTATATTGCTACAGGTGGTGTAGCACAGAACATTAAATACATAATATTAAGTCATGGGCTTGCTAAATGCTGCTGCTCAATGCTTAAAATAAAAACTGAAGATTTATATTATACTCACTTCTTGTCATGCCACCTAGCTAACTTCAGGTTTTCAACCTGGGCCAAAGAAAATCACTTTTCAAGTAACCAACAGGCATAATTCTTCATTTCAAATTTTCTAGTGGCTAAAAGAGTCTAAGGGGATGGCAAAAACTTTAAGTCTTTTATTTGTTCAAAATTTGACCACACTGTTCCACCCAAACCATAAATAAATCTGTATCTGTAGGTATAATCATAACAAAGACTATGTGCAGTTATTTGTAGTCTTTCATTTGGGTAACATGTCTCCATATATATATCTGGTATAGATCTTATTAGATAATCTTTATTAATGATGACAACTATTAGATAGTAATCAACTAATTAGAAAATAGAACTTTAAGTTTATTGATGCAAATTCTAATAATATTAATGTCTGTCCCAGAAAGATGAAATTACAAATAACTGTTTTGTTTATTTCAGGAAATTTCAGGCAACCTATTTACTGGAGCCACTCCAGTAGGCCTCATCAGATTAATAGTCCCCTTGCAGACAACAGATTGTTCAGCTGGGTGTATCAAGCAATAGTTTCATCTTGAAGGTTTATTTTAAAGCTCTCTCCTGGCTGTGTCCACTTAAATTATTACATCTAAAAATCGGCACAATTGCAATGAGGGTCTGTCCATTCCACTTCAACACCTTTCTTAAACTACCTAGAAACATTATACATGATACCACCTGCTTTAGGATCATTGCTAAGACTTCCAAAGGAATTGTTCTCTCTTGTTTGAGGAAGAGGCTGTTTTGATGACCTGGTGGAGACCTAACAGAAAACAGTCTAACAGCTAAAAGGGGTAATGTTCTACTCTTCCATGGGTTTTAATAATAAAATTAAAACAATCATAATCTTTCACTTTTTATGTAAACTGACAATTGGGCTTAAAGGAATCTCATTTTGCCTCCTAATTATATGGTCTCCTCTCTCAACATATTATGGTTAAACAACTCACTTATGCATGATTAAAAAACATTCAGCTAATTAATATGGACAAGTTAGTTGATGTCTGTAGAAACAGGCAATAAGTTTTTCAAGTTAATATTAATTTATAGTTGTCATTAGGGGAGAATAAATGTATCTAAAAAAATTACTAAAGTGAAAATTTTAATATTGAATATAAGGATTTATTTTACTACCACTTGCTC
>SJYC01133380.1:0-20199 GCA_006408675.1 Madoqua kirkii
GGAATTAAAATTTTTTATATATTGCAAAGTATGCAGTAATTAAGCATGAGAAGGAAAAAGATAAACTAATATAATTGATAAAATATTCTTGATTACTTTAAAATATTTTCCCCATACTACTGCATGCTTATCTACACTATTTTGCCAGATTTCAGAAAATGGTCAACAGAGCTATGTAAAGGAGACACTATAAAGAGAAACCATTTCATTGTTTTAAAAGTCAGGTACAAATTATCAAAGGGATGTAACAGGAAGAAAAATAAATCACACTGAAAACATATTTTAGCCTTAGTTGTGTACATTATTATAGAAATTAAATTTTTCATCCACTGATATGGAGTAGATAGAGGGTATTTTAGGCAGCATCCTTAACTTTTTTCAAATCTGAGGAAAATGATTCTCCACTGGACAGGGCAGGAGAGGGTCTGACATGCCTTTCTATCCTTCACAAAACGTGACATATAACAAGAATAATAAATGTTTCTGAATAAATATGTTAACTATCATGGAGCTTTGATATACTCCAGTCTTGTATTTTACAATTCCAGGAAAAATAGTGATTTTTACCACGCAGAAGATGGTGCAAAAAAAAAAAAATCGTATATAACTCAATTCAAGTAGTCCTTAAGCCATGTAATACAGTCACAAAAGATCTAGGCTGAAAGCTGGCCAACTGAGCTTTTTGTCTCTATTAACTGCCCCCTTGAGTAAAGTTTACCTCTCTAACCTACAGTTTTCTCACTTATCAAATAAGATTGGCTAAAAGAGAATCTTTCAGCTCACTGTTTCTGCAGTGGCATTTGGCTCCTAACAGCTCTAGTGAAAATCAGGCTGTTTCACGGTAAACTGCTGTCAAAAGTGACAAGAGAGTGGTGTTATTACTTACACTTCAAGTGATTTTAAGTACTTTTTAAATTAAGTAAGATTCTCAAGGCTCTCCTAGTAACCAAACACAATATAAATGGCTTAGTTCCTATAGGGAAAAAAATTTCATGTTCAAAATTACAACTACAATCTATCAACATATTTTATTCTCTTGCAGTTATATATTTTCCCATGTAGTTCTTTGTCAATAGGATATATAGCTAAACAAGTGAAAAATCATAAAGTCATTTCCTTAAAAATCAGTGACCCAATCAATCAAAACTTCATCCTACTTGTTGGATTCTACTAATAAGCTGTCTTTTCTTTCTCTCTCTTTATTGAAGTATAGCTGATCTATAATGTTATGTTAGTTTCAGATATGTTGTTGTTATTGTTCTTTAGTCTCAAAGTTGTGTCTAACTTTTTTGCAATGCCATGGATGTTAGCCCACCAATATTCTCTATCCATGGGATTTCTCAGGCAAGAATACTGAGGTGAGTTGCCATTTCCTGTTCCTGGGGATCTTCCTGACCCAGGGATCAAACCCATATCTCTGTCATTGGAAGGCAGATTCTTTACCACTGAGCTACCAGGGAAGCCCAATTTCAGGTATACAGTATAGTGATTTAGGTTTGAGTTTGGTTTTTTTGTTTGTTTGTTTGTTTATTTTTTCTTCAGATTATATCTCAGTATAGGTCATTCCAAGATACTAGCTATAAGTCCCTGTACTACCCAGTAAAATCCTTGGTGGTGGTGGTTTAGTCACTAAGTTGTGCCCAACCCTTGTGATCCATGGACTATAGGCAACAAGGTTCCTCTGCCAGTGGGATTTCCCAGGAAGACTACTGGTGTGGATTGCCATTTATTTTTTATCTGTTAATCCAATACTCCTAATCTGAGCCTCCCCACCCTCATGCCCTGTCTCTTTCCTCTTTGATAACCAGAAATTCTAAACTATGTTTTCTTAAATGAACAATTATTTTCACATCACAGAGGTTTAACAAGCTAAATTTAAAAATTAATATTACTTAGTAGGAAAACAACAGAATAGGAAAGATTGGTGATCTCGTCAAGAAAATTGGAGATATCAAGGGAACATTTCATGCAAAGAAGGGTAGGATAAAGGACAAAAACAGTTAAGGGCCTAACAGAAGCAGACGACATTAAATGATGTGGCAAGAATACACAGAATAACTTTAAGGTCTTAATGACCTGGATAACCACAATGGTGAGCTCACTCATTTAGAAGCAGACATACTGAAGTGTGATGTCAAGCAAGCCTTAGGAAGCATTACTATGAACAAGTTAGTGGAGGTGGCATAATTCCAGCTGAGCTATTTAAAATCCTAAAAGATGGTGCTGTTAAAGTGCTGCACTCAATATGTCAGCAAAATTTGAAATCTCAGCAATGGCCACAGGTCAGTGACTTCAGAAAGTCAGATTTCATTCCAATCCCAAAGAAAGACAGTGTCAAAGAATGTTCAAACAACTATACAGTTGTGCTTATTTACATGCTAGCAAAATTATGCTTCAAATCTTTCAAGCTAGGCTTTAGCAGTATGTGAACTGAGAACTTCTAGATGTACAAGCTGGGTTTAGAAAAGGCAAAAGAACCAGAGCTCAAATTGTCTGCATTTATTGGATCATGGAGAAAGGAAGAGAATTTCAGGGGGGAAAAATATCTACTTCTACTTTATTGACTATGCTAAAGTCTTTGACTACATGTATGTGTGCATGCTCAGTTGGGTCTGACTCTTTGCAACCCTTTGGACTGTAGCCTGGCAGGTTCCTCTGTTTATGAAATTTTCCAGGCAAGTAAACTTTGTGGATTACAAAAAGCTTTAGAAAATTTTAGAGATGGGAATACCAGACCATCTTATCTGTCTCCGAAGAAACTTCTGTGCAGGTCAAAAAAACAACAGTTAGAACCAGACATGGGACAATGGACTGGTTCAAATGTGGCAGAGGAATATGACGAGGCTGTATATTGTCACCCTGCTTATTTAACTTATATGTAAAGTACAACATGCAGAATGCCAGGCTAGATGTATCAGAAGCTGGAATCAAGACTGTCAGGAGAAATGTCAGCAATGTCAGATATGCAGATGATATCGCTCTAATGGCAGAAAGTAAAGAGGAACTAAAGAGCCTCTTGAAGGTGAAAGAAGAGCATGAAAAAGCTGGCCTGAAATTCAATATTAAGAAAAAACAAACTAGGATCATAACATCCAGTCCCATCCATCACTTCATGGCAAACAGAAAAGGAAACAGTAGAAGCAGTGACAGATTTTCATTCTTTGGGCTCCAAAATCACTGCAGACAGTGACTGCAGTCAGGAAATTAAAAGATGCTTGTCCTTGGAAGGAAAGCTATGAGAAACCTAGACAGTGTATTAAAATACAGACATCATTTGGTTGACAAATGTCCATATAGTCAAAGCTATGGCTTTTCCAGTCATCATGTATGGATATGAGAGTTGGACCATAAAGAAAGCTGGCTGCTAAAGAAGACTCTTGAAGTTCCTTGGGCTGCAAAGAGATCTAATCAGTCAATCCTAAAGGAAATAAACCCTGAATGTTCACTGGAAGGACTGATGCTGAAGCACCAATACTTTTGCCACCTGACACGAAGAGCTGACTCATTGGAAAATACCTTGATGTTGGGAAAGATAGAAGACAAAAGGAGGAAAGGGTGGCAGAGGATAAGACAGACAGCATGACAGAGTCAATGGACATGAATTTGAGCAAAGAGTCACACAGTCAGACATATTTAGCAACTGAACAACACAACAGTTTGTATTTTGACTCTTTTTGGAGAAAATGGAAAAAACAAATAATCATTGTACTTTTATGAGTCTTTGTTGAAGCTAAGAAAAGAGGATAGAGGATTAGTCTTGAGTCCAGGACATTGTAATCAATTAGAAAATGTGCAATTTCATTTAAATTTTAATTCACAAAGTCTTCTCTAGATTTAAACATTTTATGATAAAATGTTTATTTTTAAACATTTCAAATGTATTAATGCATTCATTTTACCATAAGAAACTAATCTAGTCAAAGCCTGTGGTGTTGGAGAGGACTCTTGAGAGTCCCTTGTACTGCAAGGAGATCCAACCAGTCCATCCTAAAGGAGATCAGTCCTGGGTGTTCATTGGAAGGACTGATGTTGAAACTGAAACTCCAATACTTTGGCCTCCTGATGTGAAGAGCTGACTCACTGGAAAAGACCCTGATGCTGGGAAAGACTGAGGGCAAGGGGAGAAGGAGATGACAGAGGATGAGATGGTTGGATGGCATCACCGACTTGATGGACATGGGTTTGGGTGGACTCTGGGAGTTGGTGATGGACAGGGAGGTCTGGCATGCTGAGGTTCATGGGGTCACAAAGAGCCAGACATGACTGGGTGACTGAGCTGAACTTAATCATTTAAATTTTAAAAATATATTTTTTCTTTTAATAAATGAAATATACTTTCAAAATGGAAATGTGAGGTTAGGATGAATTTTCCATCCATGTACTTAATTTTAAAGATATTGAATACCTCTACAGGCTAGATGCTGATATGGTCTGAATCAGAAGAAAATACAAATCATGTATTTTGCATGAATTAAATTGCTTAGCAGCTTATCATTAGGAAGGTATGTATGCTGACATTACAATGAGCCTTTGGTCATGTTGACTTGGAGAGCCGAAGGAAAGACCTAGAGGCATTTTAAACTGATTTTAAACTAAAAACTAGCAAGTACATTCTTGAAGACACAGACACATCTTCATGGTGTGAGATAGTGACATGTGGCTCTAAATAAGAGATAAAATGAAATCTTAGTGAAACCAGACTGCTACAAAATTCACAAGATGCCCCTTTGAGGAAGATAGGAATAGAAAATGTTCTGGGACTTGCATTTTAGAAAAGTTTGCCAAATCTTAAGAAATGTCCTAGGGCTGAACTATACCAGCTTGTCAGTGGTGAGCAGGTGATGAGGGGTGCCAGCCCTGAGGAATGCACTTCAACAAGACAGAACAAGAGAGGCACTGGGATCCCAAGCATCCTAGGAAGCTCTACTCAGCCACAGAAATGGCAGTGCTGAGCTTTCAAAATATGAGCCAGCTGTTTCCAATGGTCTGGGCAAGCTGCCCGTCAGCTTCCATTACTGAGGTCAATGCACAGAGATGGTAGATAGTGACAGAGAGGATGACTGCCAAGGAACCTAATGGCTGAATAAGATTTCTCTCCAGCACATGCACCGAGCAAGCCTTTTATATTAAAACATTCCAGGGAACTGTTTTCACAAATACCAAAGCTTTCGTTCTTTCAGTTTCCAACCACATAGGGCTCATGTTTGTTCATTCATGAAGAAATCTGTTTCAGTATTTTAAAGATAACAAATTCACATTAAAACCAAGGGGCCCACTTTAAAATATAAATAAACAAATAAAACTATTTGTTTCAATCATACTATAAAATGTCACCATCAGTTTTTCTTCCTTTCATTACAGCAATGTTCTTTAGCTGGAATGCGAGTTAGACATAGATTTACATAGATACTGAGATAAATTAAGTGAAAAATATATTACAAATCTAAATGTAATATCCATTATGCATCTGTTTGAGATTGCATCCAAGTACTGCATTTCAGACTGTTGTTGACCATGATGGCTACTCCATTTCTTCTGAGGGATTCCTGCCCGCAATAGTAGATATCATGGCCATCTGAGTTAAATTCATCCATTCCAGTCCATTTTAGTTCGCTGATTCCTAGAATGTCAACATTCACTCTTGCCATCTCCTGTTTGACCACTTCCAATTTGCCTTGATTCATGGACCTGACATTCCAGGTTCCTATGCAATATTGCTCTTTACAGCATTGGACTTTGCTTCTATCACCAGTCACATCCACAACAGGGTATTGTTTTTGCTTTGGCTCCATCCCTTCATTCTTTCTGGAGTTATTTCTCCACTGATCTCTAGCATATTGGGCACTTACCTACCTGGGGAGTTCCTCTTTCAGTATCTTATCATTTTGCCTATTCATACTGTTCATGGGGTTTTCAAGGCAAGAATACTGAAGTGGTTTGCCATTCCCTTCTCCAGTGGACCACCTTCTGTCAGATCTCTCCACCATGACCCATCTATCTTGGGTGGAACCACATGGCATGGCTTAGTTTCATTGAGTTAGACGAGGCTGTGGTCCTAGTGGGATTAAATTGGTTAGTTTCCCGTGATTATGGTTTCAGTGTGTCTGCCCTCTGATACCCTCTCACAACACCTACCATCTTACCTGGGTTTCTTGTACCTTGGATGTGGGGCATTTCTTTACAGCCACGCCAGCAAAGCACAGCCACTGCTCCTTACATTGGAGGAGGGGTATCTCCTGACCTTAAACATAGATTACCTCCTCTGGGCCCTCCTGCGCCCATACAGCCGCCACTCCTTGGACGTGGGGTTGCTCCTCTCAGCCACCACCCCTGACTTCGGGCATGGGGCAGATCCTCCCGCCAGAGGTCCCTGAACTTGGGCGAGGGGTAGATCCTCTCAGCCATGCTTCTGCACGCTTCTGTGCAGTCTGTCAGATAATCATGATGGTGTGATCACTCACCTAGAGCCAGATATCCTGGAATTTGAAGTCAAGTGGGTCTTAGAAAGCATCAATACAAACAAAGCTAGTGGAGGTGATGGAATTCCAGTGGAGCTATTTCAAACCCGAAAAGAAACCTGTGAAAAGTGCTGCACTCAATATGCCAGCTAATTTGGAAAACTCAGCAGTGGCCACAAAACTGGAAAAAGTCAGTTTTCATTCCAATCCCAAAGAAAGGCAATGCCAAAGAATGCTCAAACTACCACACAGTTGCACTCATCTCACATGATAGTAAAGTAATGCTCAAAATTCTCCAAGGCAGGATTCAGCAATATGTGAACCTTGAACGCCCTGATGTTCAAGTTGGTTTTAGAAAAGGCAGAGGAACCATAGATCAAATTGCCCACATCTGCTGGATCATCAAAAAAGGAAGAGAGTCCCAGAAAAACATCTATTTCTGCTTTATTGACTATGCCAAAGCCTTTAACTAAGTAATGCTCAAAATTCTCCAAGCCAGGATTCAGCAATATGTGAACCTTGAACGCCCTGATGTTCAAGTTGGTTTTAGAAAAGGCAGAGGAACCATAGATCAAATTGCCCACATCTGCTGGATCATCAAAAAAGGAAGAGAGTCCCAGAAAAACATCTATTTCTGCTTTATTGACTATGCCAAAGCCTTTAACTATGTGGATCACAATAAACTGTGGAAAATGCTGAAACAGATGGGAATACCAGATCACCTGACATGCCTCTTGAGAAACCTATATGCAGGTCAGGAAGCAACAGTTAGAACTGGATATGGAACAACAGGCTGGTTCCAAATAGGAAAAGGAGTACGTCAAGGCTGTATATTGGCACCCTGTTTATTTCACTTATATGCAGATTACGTCATGAGAAACGCTGGGCTGGAAGAAGCACAAGCTGAAATCAAAACTGCCGGGAGAAATATCAATAACCTCAGATATACAGATGACACCAACTTTAAGATGGAAAGTGAAGAGGAGCTAAAGAGCCTCTTGATGAAAGTGAAAGAGGAAAGCGAAAAAGTTGGCTTAAAGCTCAACATTCAGAAAATGAAGATCATGGCATCCGGTCCCATCACTTCATGGGAAGTAGATGGGGAAACAGTGGAAGCAGTGTCAGACTTTTTTTGGGGGGGGCCTCCAAAATCATTGCAAATGGTGACTGCAGCCATGAAATTAAAAGACGCTTACTCCTTGGAAGAAAAGTTATGACCCACCTAGGTAGCATATTCAAAAGCAGAGATATTACTTTGTCAACAAAAGTCTGTCTAGTCAAGGGTATGATTTTTCCAGTGGTCATGTATGGATGTGAGAGCTGGACTGTGAAGAAAACTGAGCACCAAAGAATTGATGCTTTTGAACTGTGGTGTTAGAGAAGACTCTTGAGAGTCCCTTGGACTGCAAGGAGATCCAACCAGTCCATCCTAAAGGAGATCAGTCCTGGGTGTTCATTGGAAGGACTGATATTGAAGCTGAAACTCCAATACTTTGGCCACCTCATGCGAAGAGGTGACTTATTGGAAAAAGATCCTGATGCTGGGAGGGAATAGAGGCAGGAGGAGAAGGGGATGACAGAGGATGAGACAGCTGGATGGCATCACTGACTCGATGGACATGAGTTTGAGTGAACTCTGGAAGTTGGTGATGGAAAGGGAGACCTGGCGTGCTGGGATTCATGGGGTTGCAAAGAGTTGGTCATGACTGACTGACTGAACTGAACTGAACTGATGCATGTGTACATGCTAAGTAGTTTCAGTCGTGTCTGATTCTTTGCAACCCCATAGACTATAGCCTGCCAGATTTTTCCTTCCATGAGATTTCCTAGGCTAGAATACTGGAGTGGGTTGCCATTGCCTCCTTCAGGGGATCTACTTGGACCTAGAGATTGTACCCATGTCTCCTGCGGTTTCTGCACTGCAGAATGGTTTCTTTTACCGCTGAGTCAATGGGAAATATCATGGAAATAAGAACATTTTGGGGAGTAATGTCAAAGTGAGAATGTGACCAGGTTAAGTTCTTTCAGAAGTTATTTTTCATTTAATTTTGTTACCCTTGAAGACATTTACAATTATTGACTAAAAGTTTTAAACCTGGAGGGAATTTACCTATAATTTAGAATATGACTTTCTTTTCATAATTCATCCCTTTTCTGTTGCATTATCTAGAAAAGTTAAAAATTTGCCCCATCTTCAACTGTGTCAAACATAGTTTGATGTTACAGTGTCAGGTAAAGAGTTAGAGTAGACAGTTTTGAGTATCAGCAAGGAGAGCTGCTCTAAGAGAAAAAATACTCAGAACATCTAAAATGCCAATAAAAAAAGGTTCAATGATCAAGAAACAAGTTTAAAAAATTAGACTGGCAAATTTGACACATTCATAATATTATAATAAACAATTATACTGGCTTCTTATTAAATATTTAGTTGCCTCTTTGTTTAGAAGCAAGAAATGGCAGGTATACTACAAGGATCTTATCATGAAATTAGAGACATAGGATATTATTTCCCAGAAAACTGTATGGACTGGGAAGGCAATCAACTTCCACCAATGCTTCGTGTTCAAACTCAGTCCTTTCATGACATTTCATTGTCATTACCTCCGGTGTCAGCTGGTAAGAGAACATTTAGTTGGCAGATTTTTATTCCTCTTGGTATGTCTTCAGGAAAAGTTTTATTTATACTCCAAAAAGGTTTACTTTCTTTTGTAAAAGGCAAGTAGACTATTTTTCAAACTAAACTGTAATGGAGATGGTTATCTATTGCTGAAGTTGGCTGATTCTGGGGATTACTATGGATGACAAAGATCATGATCCAACAGGATTTGTATCTTATCTATGTCAGATAAATATAACTGAAATGACTATTATATGGTAGAATTTTGCTCCAAAGCAGATATTCGATACTCAAGGACCCAAAGTGTCAGAGTAAACTGGTAGATGAAGGAAGAAAAAAAGAATAACCTCAAGCTCAATTCCCATTAATCAATATATTATTAGTTCCTCTTAACAGAGCTGTCTACATGCTAGAAACCTCTCTCAGGAAAAGGTTCCTTTCTGAAACATCAATATATCTCTTGGAATGTGTTCATGAAGAAAGCAAAGAAAGTACAGTTTTTCCTCGTGAGTAAAGGAACTGAAGGGGTGTCCTTTATAAGCTACCTTAGAAGGTTTCTTATGAAACTAAGAAAGCAGATTAACTGGGCATAGGGCCTCTTATAAAATATTCAAGTATTTTTCTCAGGAAATATTCAAATAAACAGTAGCTGAGAAAATCCCCAGAAACAAAAACTGTCCGCTTTAAACAATGTGTCCAAGTCCCCGTTAGGGGTAGGATAGCCATTCACACTGACTGTGCCTTCTGTAGGGATTGATTCAGAAGTTCATTTTTTATCTAACCCTCGAGGCTAGATCTAAAGGGCACTAACCAAACATGACCCCTAAATGTTTCTTATGCAGGGGAATGTAACCCTGATAGTCACCTTTGGGGCCTTAATGCAGGATCACCACTGCCCAATAAAAGGCTGCTATTCCTCAAGTCCTTGCAATTTCTCTTCCAGATCAGCATGTCTGCTCTGTCATGCTCTAATTCTGAGCCATATCTGCTTTCTCTTGTTCTCATTAACTTCTCTCATCCTATCATCATTTAGAAACTACAACAGAATTTAAAGATTGGAATAGCGTAGGAGCACAGTGTTCAGAATTCATGAATAAAAAGCTAACTGCTGAGTGTTCTGTTTCTTATTTAGGTCAGTGCTTCTCAAATTACCTTTTGTGAAGACCCAGTTCATTCATCTTTTAAAACTTTCTGATCTGTTGCTGTCTGAAACTTTTAAGAATTACAACATTAATGAATCACTTAGAAATTAAACTAATCACCTATCATGCAAAATAAAGAGTATTTTTTAAAATATTAGATTCAACAGACATAAAATACTTCTAATTGTGATTTTGCAAAAGATTCAAAAGCCTTCCTTCCCATTGCTTTGCTGCTTTCTTCTCTAGCTGTAGCAAATACTTTACAAACTTGCTCCATCTGTGAACAACACGTAGAGTGGAACTGAATCAGATAATTCAATATTCAGTACAGAAAAGTCTATACCAGCCCAGCTTTTTTGGTTTTAAATGAAATAACTCTTTGATTCAAGGGAATTCAAGCAGAACTGATCACATCTTCCTTTCCTTCAGGTTTATATCTGAAAACCCCAAGCTGTTAGCACACAAGCTTAAGTATCCCATCCTGCCATTCTTTGGGGAAGCACTGGGATTAGGCTAGTTCCTTGCAGGGTCTATAAGAAATACTAAAATAAAAAATCACAGGATATTTCTCCAAATCTATGACAAAGTTCAACTAGCAAGTATTATGATTTCAGAAATCCATGAAAAAAAAAAGAGAAATAACACAGGTAATTTTCAAATCAAGAACAAAGGGAGGGACACCAAAAAATAACATGATGAGGTGAAAGTGAAGGGTTTAAGAGAAAAAGAATAAAATCTGGGATAAATCTATAATCTATTAAAGTTAGTAAAGAGAATAGAAATTGGGGGAAAATCCCTATCAGTTATGTTAAGTATGTATTGAATGTTATTCTAAAGGAAATAAAGAGATAAAAATGAAAGAAGATGAAAGATGTAGACAAAAGGAAACACAGATTCAAGCTAGGATTTCCAGATTTTCCTGAGGAAACAATAAAACAGAGTCTTATAGATCCAAAGGGCCCACTAAGTGGTGATGGACAGGGAGGCCTGGCTTGCTGCGATTCATGGGATCGCAAAGAGTCAGACACAACTGAGCAACTGAACTGATGTTTGAGGAAACTTTCTGAGTATGTAGTCGATAAATACTGGATTAATGGATGAATGGTTGGCAACAGAAAGACAATTTTTCCAGTGACATAGTTTAATCAAGTTCAAGCAGTTATGGAACTACTCTCTAGTAACTCTCTATTGAATTAAAATAAAATAAAAGATGTAACATTCTTGTAATGTGTGTGAGGTATACCTTTGTTCCTTTACCACAAGTTAGTGGTGTGGCAGGATGGCCTATGGAAAAGAAAGATGCAAACAGACAGGTTCAACAGGAATGGCCTCCAGGATATCAAAAAGTACAAAGTGCCCATTGAACTGTTCCTTTTTGCTTTAACTTTTTGTTATTTCCTGTGGCTGTAGCCAGTGCCTGGGTCACTAGAGAAAGCTCTAGAATTTCTTTAAGGAGCAGCTTAAGTGCAGACATACGGGCGTTTTTAGATTAGTTGGTAGTAACTTGTGATGGAAGGACTTATGGAGGCTTTTTGGAGGCACATCCAAAAGTGCTTTTCTTTGGCACTGTCACTGGAAGAATGAGAGTCATATTCTGAAACATCTTCATTTGTTATGTGGGACGGCCTTCCTGACATTTGCACATTCGGGCCCCAGTGTCTCCACAAAGTTTACATGGTTCCTATTTATCACTACAGATTATCTTTCTGAACACTATCCTGCTTGGCTATACTTCAAATCATTTATATTTGTGATGCCATTCAGTCAGCATGGACCATTACTCTAGGTAGGACTTCTTTTTATAAAAGGCATGTATTACAAGATAATAGTAAAAACAAAGGGGAAAAAAAAGGCTTGCTTACAGAAAGACATTATATGGATATTTTGGGGAAAGTGTATGTGTGAATCTGAATCACCCACAAAATGTGGCGCTGTTCCCTGGGACCATTAGCATGTATACCTGGAAGAGCCTAAATAAAGGCAAATGTGGCCTGACACTGGTGTTTCCTCCTAGAAAGTACCCGGCTCGTGACATTTACTTTGTTATTTCTCCTCTTGGCCCCACAGACCTTGCACTGTAGGTATAATAGAAAAGAAAGAGGAAAGTGGAGGTCTAAATGGGAGCAAGAAAGTTTGTAGGATGAAAGAAGGTACAAAATTAGGACATGGTTAGGAAAAATAAGTATTCTAACTAGATTTCATCTGGATTGCTGGGAGACAAAACAAAATAAATGATACAGAAACGTATAGGGGAAGTGGCATATTGTACAGGCCATATTCAGTGTCAGACCAAGGAGTCTGACACAGATACAACAGACATTTCTCAGTAAAGAATCAGTGGACCAAAGTGAATTTAAAGAAATTTCTAGAAATATATTACCCTTTACATAAGACTACTTATGTTGAAAAAGGAAAGAGGAGAAATATTCAAAAGGATTTTTAAAGTAAGAATAAATAATGATGAAATGAAATTCCTTAAAGAGAAAAATGTGTATGAGCATGTATTTTACTCCCATCAACAATTACAGGAGTGGGGTGGCCCAAGCTTTAATAGTATTTAGTAAAATCCTTTGATAAATAGCCTAAGAATGAGGTCTTCAAGGAAAAAGCTAAGTAAATCTAGTTATTGCATTCTAAATGCTAAATATGACTAAAGGCCAAAGCTAAAATATCTTATACAAATGGAATTATAAACGTCTCAATGAGACATTACAAAAGCTAGATCAAACTTCTTTGGCAAAAACTAGACATTTTAAAAAATACTAAATGAATGAAAATGTCAAGATTAATCGTAGCAGGAAAAAAAGGCAAGACAAAGAGGTAAATAGAAGAGGAACTAAAACATGAGCCAAGACAGATCCGCACAAATGGAAGAATTTGCTCATCTGACAGCAGTGCTGGGAGAAGACAGAATGTTTAAAGTACATGAAAAGAGAGTCTTTGTCTTGGTATTTAATTGAAATTAATTAAATCATGTTGGAATAAAAGCAAGAGAAAATGATAGATGCACATTATCTAAAGTTCGCTAGTACCTAGAAGAAAAGAAAGTTAACACTGCATAAAGCACAAAGGGAAAAGTTCAAAGGCATTCATGCTCTGAGCCAAAGCTGACTTTAAAACCCTTTCTAAGACCCCTCCAACTACAAGAGCCACTTACTGTATTTAACTGTACTATATGAGGGGTCATTCTCTTCTGAAGGGCACAACATATCCGAGTAGGCGTCTCACACATTACCTTAAAAGGGGAAAAGAAGGTGACCCATAGACAGGATCAAATTCCAAAGAAAATAACTTCACTAAGCAACAGGAATTCCATTAGGTGTTTCACTGTCCAGCATCAAAAAATTGTCTGACACCCCAACCAGTCCAGCTATTTTACAGCAAAGACAAATTTTTGCCATTTTTGTTGCTGCTCTTAAACATGCTACATACACAATAGACCCCAACAAATTAACATACCATAATGATTGGAAACACATTTGACCAACAAAATCAAAGACTATTTATTTATGATCTAAGCAATCATTTCATGATTATCTTGTAAACTAAATAATGATGTTTAGTTCAGATTCTTTCATTAAACAATGGAAAATACTAAATAAAACTGTGAAAATAAACCATTTATGTCTTCAGACTGAAACAAAGAAATCAATATAAAGAGCCATGTATAAAATTTAGAAAAGGAGATGAAAAAACAGGCAAATATTAAAATGTCAGGAATTTAATATAACTTAGTCTAAAATTTAGGAGTACTTAAGAAAGTATGATAATAAGATAGATGAAGAACGAAGGCAGTAGGAGGAAGATGTTAATGATCACAATTTCAAACATAGAAAGAGGAGGTTTTAAAGGGCTCAGTTCAGTTCAGTCACTCAGTCATGTCCAACTCTTTGCAACCCCATGAATCACAGCACGCCAGGCCTCCCTGTCCATCACCATCTCCCGGAGTTCACTCAGACTCACATCCATTGAGTCAGTGATGCCATCCAGCCATCTCATCCTCTGTCGTCCCCTTCTCCTCCTGCCCCCAATCCTTCCCAGCATCAGAGTCTTTTACAATGAGTCAACTCTTCGCATGAGGTGGCCAAAGTACTGGAGTTTCAGCTTTAGCATCATTTCTTCCAAAGAAGTCCCAGGGCTGATCTCCTTCAGAATGGACTGCTTGGATCTCCTTGCAGTCCAAGAGACTCTCAAGAGTCTTCTCCAACATCACAGTTCAAAAGGATCAATTCTTCGGTGCTCAGCCCTCATCACAGTCCAACTCTCACATCCATACATGACCACAGGAAAAGCCATAGCCTTGACTAGACAGACCTTAGTCAGCAAAGTAATGTCTCTGCTTTTGAATATGCTATCTAGGTTGGTCATAACTTTTCTTCCAAGGAGTAAGCGTCTTTTAATTTCATGGCTGCAGTCACCATCTGCAGTGATTTTGGAGCCCCCCAAAATAAAGTCTGACACTGTTTCCACTGTTTCACCATCTATTTCCCATGAAGTGATGGGACCAGATGCCATGATTTTTGTTTTCTGAATGTTGAGCTTTAAGTCAACTTTTTCACTCTCCTCTTTCACTTTCATCAAGAGGCTTTTTAGCTCCTCTTCACTTTCTGCCATAAGGGTGGTATCATCTGCATATCTGAGGTTATTGATATTTCTCCCAGCAATCTTGATTCCAGCCTGTGCTTCTTCCAACCCAGTGTTTCTCATGATGTATTCTGCATAGAAGTTAAATAAGCTAGGTGACAGTATACAGCCTTGACGTACTCCTTCTCCTATTTGGAACCAGTCTGTTGTCCCATGTCCAGTTCTAACTATTGCTTCCTGACCTGCATACAGATTTCTCAAGAGGCAGGTTAGGTGGTCTGGTATTCCCATCTCTTGCAGAATATTCCACAGTTTATTGTGATCCACACAGTCGAAGGCTTTGATACTGTCAATAAAGCAGAAAAGGTGTTTTTCTGGAACTTTTTTGCTTTTTCTGTGATCCAGCAGATGTTGGCAATTTGATCTTTGGTTCCTCTGCCTTTTCTAAAACCAGCTTGAACATCAGGGAGTTCACGATTCACGTTTTAACGGTAAACATATTTAAACAGCCATCTTTTAGTTACTGGGCTTCCCAGATGGTGCATCTGTAAAGAATCCACCTGCCAATGCAGGAGATATGGTTTTGATCCCTGGGTGAGGACAATTCCCTGAAGTATGAAATGGCAACCCACTCCAGTATTCTTACATGGAATACCTCTTGAACAGAGGCACCTGCAGGCTGTAGTCCACGGGGTGGCAAAGAGTCAGACTCAGCTGAGCAACAGAGCACACATGGTTTTAGTTACTGCCTCTCAACTCTGACCTGTAATTCAGACACTGAGAAAACTGAATTATTGCATGTTGAAGTCAGAAGTTAAGACTATATCTTAAGAATAAAGCAAAATTTAATGACTGAAAAATAATGAGTGAGATGCAACAGCAGCAATCAAGTTGTCCACAACTTGCAGAGAGCATAGAAAGTTTAGTTTTCAGCAAAGCAGAAGAAAGACTGCATCGAAGATAGTAGGCAAGAAGGTCCACATTTCTGTGGATAGAGGTCAAAAAACTAAGAGAAAAATAAACATGGTCTCCAATTAATAACCCTCAAGAAAACCAAGTATATTTAAAAATTTACAAGAATTTTCACATCAAGGTCTAGAAGAAGCTTCATAAATCGAAAAGTCAAACTAAAAGGAAACAATACATATGAGAAAAATAAAGAAAACCTACTTGATGTTAAAACTAATAAATGCCATGTTACTCAGTCTTGCACTGTTACTGATGTAGAAATGTGAATTGTAAGCCTTTGGAGAAAAATGTCTCCTTGTATTTTAATAAACAACTTTCATATTTCCCTGTAGATGATACATTTATAAAAAAGCTAAAATGCAACCAAGTAATATTTTATAATAGATAAACAAAAATGAAATTAAATCCAACTCTGTAGACAATAAATGTAACAGTTAATAAAAGACATTTATGCTGTGGCTGGGGCTTCCCAGGTGGCACCGTGGTAAAGAATCTGCTTGCCAATGCAGGAGACATAAGAGATGCTGGTTCAATCCCTGGGTCAGGAAGATCTCCTGGAGGAGGAAATGGCAACCCACCTCAGTATTCTTGCCTGAAGAATCCCATGGACAGAGGAACTTGGTAGGATACAATCCATGGGGTTGCAGAGAATCAGGTACAACTGAAGCAACTTAGCCTGCATGCCTAAGGGGCTTAGAGGCAGGCATCTGGGTACTTGAAATCCCTTGCAGTTTCATACACGCCTTGTAGTAGTTGGTTTCCTATGATCATTTTAACCACTACTAATTCAGCCATCCTAAATCCTCAGTCAACTTTAATATTCAGTAGACTATTGATGCCCACAGGATATTTCTTCTGTGCAACAACAGTTGTTAGGGAATCATATATTCCTTGGCTTCCCTCATAGCTCAGTTGGTAAAGAATCCACTGGCAATGCAGGAGACCCCGATTCGAAAATGGGTTGGGAAGATCCGCTGGAGAATGGATAGGCTACCCACTCCAGTGGGCTTCCCTGTCTCAGCTGGTAAAGAATCTGCCTGCAATGTGGGAGACATGGGTTTGATCCCTGGGTTGGGAAGATCCCCTGGAAAAGGAAGAGGCTACCCACTGCAGCAGTCTGGCCTGGAGAACTCGATAGACTACATATTCTATAGAGTGGCAAAGAGTCGGACACAACTGAGTGACTTTTACTTTCAGATACATTCATACATTCCCCACTTCTGCGTAAGGTTGGACTGAACTTCAGCACCAGCATGTGACACTCATACGGCCGCACACTGCAGGCCAAACCCTGTTCTCTCAGCTATGAGAAGGCAGTGAGACTCTCCAGGGACCAAATGCCTCCAAAAGACTGAGACCCAATCAACTCAAGCCATGGGACAGTTGGAGCTAGAGCTCAACTGAGAATCTTTGAAGATGCTAAGAAATATGTTGTTTACAGAACAATTCCCTTATGAAAATCCCATTTGTAGCCCACCAGGCTTCTCTGTCCATTAAAACATTATTCTAATTAAAGTTTATCATTTCATTCTATCCATAAACATCATACAACAAGAAATAATTCATAAAAAGAACACAATAGGGCAGATAGCTATACTGTAACTGTCAGTGACTCAGGAGAAATCATGCGACAGTTTTAAATTATTATGCATGACTTAAATTTTTCACATATTACTTGTTTTTTTTAATAATAAAAATGTATCTTTAATACATGAAACTTAGAAATATATAGAAAAGCAAAAAAAGAAGAAAACCCCTGACGATTTCACCATCCAGAGAGAAATACTGCTGCTGCTAAACTGCTTCAGTCGTATCCGACTCTGTGTGACCCCATAGACGGAAGCCCACCAGGCTCCCTCGTCCCTGGGATTCTCCAGGCAAAAACACTGGAGTGGGTTGCCATTTCCTTCTCTAGTGCATGAAAGTGAAAAGTGAAAATGAAGTTGCTCAGTCATGTCTGACTCTTAGCGACCCCATGGACTGCAGCCCACCAGGCTCCTCCATCCATGGGATTTTCCAGGCAAGAGTACTGGAGTGGGGTGCCATTGCCTTCTCCAACATACCCAGTTAAAAGTGAAATTTTAAGTTTTCATTCCTCAATTATACTATGTGCATGTTTGGAACATTATCAATAATGGAAATAATGTGTTTGGCTTTCTTCTTCATTACCCCAATCATTCACATTGGTTCAAGGCAGATAGAGAGTTTAGGGGTGGTAGAACTTAACGGATAAAGCAAAGCATAAACGCTGGCATCAGACAGACTGGAGTTATTCTAGATCTGCCACTAACTCAGGGTATACTCTGAATATAGCCTGTATATACAGAGCACATCAGTTAAGTCTGACTGTCCTTAACTTTAAAACAAAAGTGATAACCCTACATTTTAAGATATATTTATGGTTTAAAAGAGATAGTGTATCTGCAAAGTGCTGCAAGGCTTGCTCTTGAAGCACATGTGTAGGAGTCTAGGAACAGATTGAGTAGAAAAGAGGAAGCGGCATGGCCCAATTCCTTGGTGCCACTGGGGACCCACTACCTGTTCTTTTTCTTTTTTTCTTTTTTTTTTTTGGCTTAGGAACGCCTCCAACAACACAGACTATCATAGTCATAAGTGAATAAAATTCTTCAAATTCTGAGCTTTTAAGTCTCCAATTCTAGCAGCCCACCTGTGCTCTCAGAGATCAGAACCATGCTGCACTCTGCTCAGCATTCAGTACATGCCATTGCTTAAATCCCATCCCTGAAAAGCTAACTTAAAAAAAAAAAAGTTGAAATTAGACATCGGTGTCTGTGCACACAGTGCACAGACAAATTCCTCTCTTGCTCTGCTGCTTTCCAAAGCTCATCTGGGACTAGAGCTCAAACTGAATTTCAACTTCACACCCAGACTAGGCCTTCAGCTTGAAAGGACAAGGTGAGAACTTGGTCCATTAAACATTATGGGGTAAGTCAAGTAGTCAAGAGTCGTACTCCAAGCAAATCCAGAATGGTTTCAGATTTTTTTCAACAAAGACCTCAGGTTTGATTCCAACCCAGGCCCCTGAGCTGCATGAGATCGCACTGTTACATTAGGCAGGCAAACACCAGGCTACACAGACAGAACCTTACTGCTTCCTTTTAGTGCTCAGTGGCGCCTGATCTCACATTACAATGGCTAACCTTGGATTAAAGAACACTTGGATAATAACAGCATAAACTTTTCACAGTTCACTTAAAACTTTGTAAAGGCAGGGTTTTTTATAGAGGAGAGTGCATTAATATATAAAACAAGCATGTTGTTTAGTTTAACCATTTGGCCATGTATGTTTTCCAGGGTCACTATTTCGGGAATATATAGGCAATCTCAATTTTTTTTTAATAAAGTGAGAGAATGCAAAACTTTACAGTTCATTTGAAGAAAGCCGTAGGACCTACATACCATGTATTAAAAACAATTATTATGCTGTTGCCAGACAGTATGGGGTATATTACCAGAGCTCCTATCATTAGGCATGCCTCAGAATAGCTCTTAAAGAATCCAGATGGTGGCTTTCAACTTCATCTCCATGGTATCCCCTAGGAAGTATGTGTTATAATCAGTCTCCTTCTGCCTCCGGAGTTTTGTAGAGCAGACCCAACAGAGCACGGGGCTTCCTGCTGTTACTGGTGGACTGTAACTGTATTAGCCATTACTCCAAACAGCCACCAAAATGCCAAGTGCGGGAGAACCCACCCATCTACAAAAGCAAATTTGCAGTCCAAAAGCAAAAGCTGCTACTTAGAGGAATTTCTCACAGAAGGCAGACCTCTTTTTTTAAATTATGCTTTTTGTTGCAATTCACAGAAAATAAATGTGAAGGAAATGAATTTAGGATTTGGTTTTTCATCAAAATGATTTCTAATCAGGTTTTATTACCAACAAAGAAGTACTCAAGTGGGAAAGAATGATAAGATGAACTAAACCAGCTATGGATCAGACTCAGGTTACCTTCAGGGATAGAATTAAGCTGGAAACTTACCCTGTGTATCTAAACAACGGATTCTCTAAAGAAGCATAACTTTCTAAGTGGAATTACAATAGTACAATGGTTTCAGCTTGGAAATCATGATGAAATCATCTTTTCATTTTGCTGTGAAGTTTTATGATAACTGTTCACATACTTTGTACTGAGTTAAAACTACATGACTTTGCACTTTGCACAGTTCTACACTGGCTTCTCTCATAATTTAATTGGATATATTCATCATACATTTGTGTTAACATATAGTATATTTCATTAGGTTTTTAAAAATATGATATTGTTAAATTAGCAGTATCAGAATTTTAAATGCATATGCCCTTTGACTCTTAAATTCATTTATAATAATTCATACCATAAATATTGTTTTACTTGTATGCAGAGCTATGTTTAAGCTAATTGAAATATTTTTATTTGTAAAAAAAAAAA
>SJYC01133381.1:0-12228 GCA_006408675.1 Madoqua kirkii
TATTTTTTCACTTTTATTTATATGGGATCCAAAAAGAGATGA
Organism: Madoqua kirkii; assembly: GCA_006408675.1. NCBI lineage: Eukaryota > Metazoa > Chordata > Mammalia > Artiodactyla > Bovidae > Madoqua > Madoqua kirkii. The sequence continues at coordinate 43 of SJYC01133381.1, forward strand.
GAAATGAATACATGTACTCAAGTCTTCCATCAGGAAGTGAAATCAGTTAATTTAATCGTGTTTTCATAATATTAATCATTTTATTACATTTCCATTTAAAGCATGAAAAAAGATGAGGACTTTTTGATATGTTATATATAAGATTTTATTTGCTATTAACAAGTTACGTGATGATTCAGCATTAAATCATGATGCATTGTCAGCACTCTGATCTCATACGCCAGTGATTGGCCTTTTCCCTATTTTCCAGGACAGGGTAATTTAAATTAGGTCTTTTACCACATATATTTTTTAAATTTATTGTTATTAATTTTTTAACACGGTAAAGTTATCACATTCTTCGTTGGAACAACCATTAGATAAATGTATTAATAAGATTTCAGCACATCCCAAAGGTTTTTGTTAATAATGCAATGGGAAGAATTTAAAATATATTACACAAAAGGGAGAATTCATGACAGTTGTGTATAATTTCCTTTTAAAATATTATTTTCCATTAATATTTAACTAGCTATTTAGAGCAATTTTAGGGTTGCAGAAAAATAAAATATAATGTACAGAGAGTTCTTATATACTTCCCCACTTTCTTACACACATGCACACACACAGACACCAGCTTTCCCTATGTCAATATCTTGTATAAGCTAGAATTAATGAGTCAATACTGTCTATTATTGTTAACTAAAGCCCATAGTTTACAGTAAGACCCCTACACATGAATCTTCAAGTTGCAAACTTTCAAAGATATGAGTAAGTTCACACATCCAAACATATAAGTTAGGTCATATGTCAGGTATACATTGTCATATGCATGCATCCTTTACAATTTGTTGTGTTTTGTGTACTTTACAATTATGTAAATACTACAGTAGTACACAATCTTTATTTCAAGCCCAAAATGTTCAGAAGAAACCACAAAAGCAGCAGAATATAGCCAACTGTGTTAGCTGGGTATCTTGGCTAATTTTGTTGGGCTTACAAACATGCCTTCAGAATGAAACTCATTTGTATATAGGAGACCTACTGTATATTATGTAAGCTTTGCAATTATATAAAATGTATCCACCATTACTTTTCAACAAGTCTATTCATTTTTTAACTGGCTATAGCTATCTACTCAGCATTGACCTCATAGCAAAAGATTGAAGCATTTAGGCATTAAAGTTTTTTTTTTTTTTCACTTTCTGTTTGAAGTGCCCAGTGCCCTTTTACAACCACAGGCTTTGTAGTTATAAAGTACAACAATTCTGATTCATACACAGGTAGAAATACATGAATCATAGCATCCTGATATCTCTCTTTCCTCAGGAGAGTCTGCAGTAGAAACCACTGTCTACAGCGTTGACCATTTAAACCCAAAGGCATGACTTGCTTATCATGTACTTACAGATAGGTGAATTTGAAGGTGGCTGGGCCCTTGGATATAGATTTACAAGGTATAGCATATTATCAATGAGTTCACTCCAACTATAAACAACTTATGGCTATTGATTATTTTTAAATAGGCTTTAAAAACATCTAGAATAACTTTCCTATAAATAGAGATTTATCTGGACTCTAGTTGAATTTTCATTCACCAGTGTCTATTTAGGAAGTTTATTCATTGTTTCCACTGTGTGACCTTGGAAGGTTAATGTCTTCTTTAGCCATTTACTATCTAATCGTATCTGAATTTTGTGTTAAAAAATAGGATAAGTTATAAATTCAAGTTATGTGGCATGAAGTCTATTCTACATGTCCATCAAATTTAGCAAACAAATTTGTTTTGGGTAGAAAAGAGGGCAAAGAACAAATGTATTCTTTTCCCTAAAATGACATAATTACCTATAATGATATGAAAGACATCCTACAATATTACTGGAGAAATTTCATTCCTAAAGTGATTTAAATTTGTCATTATTAAAACAGCACACAAAAAAATAAACTTTGACCTGAGTTCTATTCTAATCACCAAATATAGGCAAAATATAGCATACAGTAGTACATAGACATAAGACCCAAATAAAAATTAAATCTCAATTCAGAACCTGCAATTTAAATGAAATTACGCTTTATAATATGTCATAATATGTATCAGCTAAAATATAATCAAGAAGATGTACCACCTTTGGCATTAAAATTCAATGTGATAGTCTACCAAAGCAAGTTTCTGAATTTTTAAGGATGTTAAGAAAAAAACTAGTTTTTATCTGGTTAACCAAAGAATGGGAATCGTTGTAATGGATAATTGGGCTAGCTGGCTCATCTTTATAATCCGACATTTACACAAATCTTTATATTTTCAAAATGTTCTACAACCATTTTTCCTGGGTCCGTAGATATAACCTGGAGAAGTAAATTAATTGTTCAGTTCACATTTTACAAATGAGCACAAAGAAGCAAAGTAAGATTAAGCAAGTCAGATGCAAAGCCAAGATAAGAAATTCTTTCCCTAGCAGGCTTAATCGACAGCCTTTCTGTGCCCCAAGGAATCCTAAATCTTTCTATTTGAAAATTTCTAAAGAGAATTAAGCTGTTAAACACACACAATCAAGACTTCTCACCATTCTAGTAGTCCAGGTGGTCCAATTATAGATTTAACCTAAAGTAAGTTCTGATATATTGATAAAATAATATGGCAAGTTATGGTTCAGTTCAGTCACTCAGCTGTGTCCGACTCTTCGTGATCACATGAATCACAGCACGCCAGGCCTCCCTGTCCATCACCATCTCCCAGAGTTCACTCAGACTCACGTTCATCGAATCCGTGATGCCATCCAGCCATCTCATCCTCGGTCATCCGCTTCTCCGCCTGTCCCCAATCCCTCCCAGCATCAGAGTCTTTTTCAATGAGTTAACTGTTTGCATGAGATGGCCAAAGTACTGGAGTTTCAACTTTAGCATCATTCCTTCCAAAGAACACTCAAGGCTGCTCTTCTTCAGAATGGCCTGGTTGGATCTCCTTGCAGTCCAAGGGACTCTCAAGAGTCTTCTCCAACACCACAGTTCAAAAGGATCAATTCTTTGGTGCTCAGCCTTCTTCACAGTCCAACTCTTACATCCATACATGACCACAAGAAAAACCATAGCCTTGACTAGACAGACCTTAGATGGCAAAGTAATGTCTCTGCTTTTGAATATACTCTCTAGGTTGGTCATAACTTTTCTTCCAAGGAGTAAGCATCTTTTAATTTCATGGCTGCAGTCACCATCTGCAGTGATTTTGGAGCCCCCCAAAATAAAGCCTGACACTGTTTCCACTGTTTCCCCATCTATTTCCCATGAAGTGATGGGACCGGATGCCATGACCTTCATTTTCTGAATGTTGAGCTTTAAGCCAACATTTTTGCTTTCCTCTTTCACTTTCAACAAGAGGCTTTTTAGTTCTTCACTTTCTTCCATAAAGGTGGTGTCATCTGCATATCTGAGGTTATTGATATTTCTCCCAGCAACCTTGATTCCAGCTTGTGTTTCTTCCAGTCCAGCATTTCTCATGATGATGCATAGAAGTTAAATAAGCAGGGTAACAATATACAGCCTTGACATACTCCTTTTTCTATTTGGAACCAGTCTGTTGTTCCATGTCCAGTTCTAACTGTTGCTTCCTGACCTGCATACAGATTTCTCAAAAGGCAGGTTAGGTGGTCTGGTATTCCCATCTCTTTCAGCATTTTCCACAATTTATTGTGATCCACACAGTCAAAGGCTTTGGCATAGTCAATAAAGCAGAAATAGATGTTTTTCTGGAACTCTCTTGCTTTTTCCATGATCCAGTGGATGTTGGCAATTTGAATTCTGGTTCCTCTGCCTTTTCTAAAACCAGCTTGAACATCAGGGAGTTCATGGTTCAAGTATTGCTGAAGCCTGGCTTGGAGAAATTTGAGCATTACTTTACTAGCATGTGAGATGAGTGCAATTGTGCGGTACTTTGACCATTCTTTGACATTGCCTTTCTTAACTTAAAACAGTCTTCAAAGACTAACATGCCATGAGTAAATTACCTTTCCAACTCTCCTCATTCTTTTTCTGCTCTTATTAGAACAGTACTGCCACTGTGCAGGTTCCCTTTGCAACACCCCAGGAAGTTCTGTGAATCTGCCTCACTATTACAGGAGAGAAAGGAGAACCACAAAACAGCATATAAATGTGGGGAAATAATAGGGCCATTGTCTGGCATTTGATTGAGTAATTTGATCAGAGGGCAGAATTCACATGACTTAGCCCAAGTGGGCCTGTATACTTTTCTTTCTTTCATTTCTTGGGTTCAGTCACCCCATCACATACCACCTCCTGCCCACAATGAATTTACACACAGAGCCACCTTACATGACCGCAGTGTTCTCCCAGTGGATAACATAAACCTGCAAAGAGCCATTTCCTCTCAGGAGGTAAAGATGCCACTTAAAGGATTAAATGCTCTTTTTATACAGTTCACCTGGATGATAAATTGAATTTTTCAGTTTTAGAAAGATTTCTAAAAGAATTTAGATGTTTGAAGTAGAATATGAATTTTTTTTAGGAGCTTCTGTTGGGCAAACATAACCATTTATTAAGGGATAATTAGCTGCAATGGCACCCCACTCCAGTACTCTTGCCTGGAAAATCCCATGGATGAAAGAGCCTGGTGGACTGCAGTCCATGGGGTCACTAAGAGTCGGACACGACTGAACGACTTCTCTTTCACTTTTCACTTTCATGCATTGGAGAAGGAAATGGCAACCCACTCCAGTGTTCTTGCCTGGAGAATCCCAGGGATGGGGGAGTCTGGTGGGCCGCCATCTGTGGGGTCACACAGAGTCGGACACGACTGGAGCAATGCAGCAGCAGCATTTGATCCATGATCTGGATCAAACCCCAAATCTACAAAATTAACTTTGTCAATTTGAGGGCTAGACTTCTTGGCAATAATATGTATGATTGAAAACTTGAAAACAAATTAATTAAAAGAACAAGTTCAATTTCTTGAACCTGTCATAAATTTTGCTATTTCTGGTGAATGGCATTTTAAGAGCCCAGAGAGTTAACAAGGCCTAATGGTGACAAAAGTAGATAAAATTATTTTTAAAAATGAATTTATCTTTAGAAGCATCTATTCCTTTTTGTGGAGGATTACTATTTTTCAAAATAAAATAAATCTGCTTAAAATGTATTTTATATTCTTCAAATGCCAGTAAACAAAGTAATAAAGTTACAACTCAGTGTTGGTGAGTACATATGCATATGTTATAATTTCTTCAATTTCATCCTTAGAAAATAAATAATAAAGTAGGAATTTATTGCTTAAATTATATACTGACTCCCAAGTTAGAAACTCAAAATGAAAACAAAAGATGTGATCAGGCATAAAATTAGAAAAAAAAAGACACTATTTTTATATTTATTAAGCTTTTATATATATTGTTTCTGGAAAAAAATCAATCACAAATACTACATTGACACCATAGGTGTCTATGCATATTTGTAAACCCAAGTTTTATATATATGTGAAAGTTACCGAATGTCACTCTAAAAAAAGCAGATAGCCATAATTATGTGTAAACATGGACAGTGTTCTGAACAAGATCTCAGACATCAAAGTAGACTTTCACTCAATCTGCATTGTTTGTTAATTCAAACTTAGACTCTAGTTTAAGAATTATTTCTCAACCATTTGTACTAACAATCCAAAAATCAAAATTTTTAAATGAGAATAATCATTGCGATGTCTAATGTTTCCAAGTTTGTTATTCGTGTCTTAGGGATCACATAAATTTTGTTTTATAATTCAGTTCTCCCTCCATTAAAATAAATAAAAACAATGCCTTTCAGAACTGTGAGTACATCTCCTTGCTCACTAAACTGACTGAATAAAAACTATTCTTTTCCATCTATTCCTGTCAGTTTGATATTAAGAAGCTATTCGTGACTTGACTTGAGTGGTAGAATTTTGTTCAGAAGTGGAGTGACATTCAGTTCCCTGAGTCAGGTAATGAAGCCTATATTTTATAGAGGCATGCCTCTCATTTTACTAGCCTTTTCTAAGTACATTAACAGCATAAGCTATATTTTTGAAAGTATCTATAAATTATAAAAATGGTACAGATGTAACATTGTATGCCTATAGTTTTATGCCTAAATGCCCTAATAACATGCTGGTATACCCCAAACCCTCTAAGAAACCAAAAGAATGCCCTTGAAATTCATTTTAATTCCTTCAAATTGACCTGTACTATATGTCAGGAATGAAAATCAATGGTTATTTATATTACATCCACAAAGCACTATACAGTTACAAGGCCAATATAAAATGATTATCAGTTTGTCATTTTCTCCCTTTTTTATTTTACATCATTTGAAATCACTTATATAATAAATCAAAGAAATAAGAGTGAATGTATAAATGTTCAGGATTAAATGTTCCTAAGTTCTAACAAGGATACATAGAAACTGATGTATTTACGAGTGAATTCTACAACAAATTCTACCAGATCTCTTTGCCAGTCCTTTTCCCCACACTCCAGCCCAAAGAAAGTGAGCTCTAGTTATAGATCACATCCGCCATGCAAATCATGTCTTCAGATAGGGAGGGAATGAAATCTCTTACAGTCTTTTAATTTCTTCCAGAGTATTCCTTGCTATACCCAGCACTTGCACAACTTGTAACTCTAAACTACATGGCTTGTATTGCTAATGATGGGCATTGTTCATTCTGAAACATCCTCTCTGCTTCCACTTTTAATGATATAATAAAATAAAGACATTCAAGATTCAAAAGTCCATAACCATGGAAAGACAGCACTGAAAGAGACCTTAGAAATCACTAAGTCTAGAGTGGTATTTCTCACTCATTTCTTTAGTATCACTCCCCAAGAGTTTTTAGGTATTGTCTTCCACATTGCCCCCAATTTCAACATTATAGATCTATTTATATCTGTGTAGGTATTCTATGTATATCTGCACTTTATACATAAAAAGAGGAGGAATTCTTTCCCCTTAACAACTATTTTTTATCCGCTTTGGGCAAAATCACCTCTGAGTTGAATATATTTTTCAGATAAATAAATATGACCTAAAAAGAGCTAGTAAAATGAAAGCATATCCTATCAAAATTATCTTAGTAACTTACAGGGAGGCAAAAACTGTAGTTTCCAACTAATATAATATTGCATATATTACCTCTGGAAGAGATCTGAGGGAAGAAATAACACTACTTTTAATCCTGTGTTCCTATCTAATATCTTCCCTTATGTCTCTTTCATTGATTAATTATATGGATACTCTTCCCCTTTGTCATGCTGGCAATATTAAAAGACACATGACTTCTTCCTCAAATCTTTTATGACTTCTTTTTTCTCATTTAATTTTTCTCTGTTTATCACAATAGCACCTTTTCATAGCATCTTTCATCAACAGCAAATCAGCTTAAAGACACATGAACATTCATGGTATACAAGCACATACACACACGGATATAATTCATATAAAACTACATGCACATATACCATTTTAAGGTGAAGAAAGGCCACACATGGTGACATTCTATGCTGCTAAAGACCAGAGGACACTGTAATATATGACCGATTGTAGACATTGTTCATGATGGCATTTAAACATTTCGGTTTCACACCTAATCATGACAAATTTCTGACTAATGCCATTCCTTTCAGTGCAGCTTATGGAACTAACCACTTAATATTACAACAACTGACAACTTAATAGTGAATAGTTCAGAAGTCTAATCAATAAAACTAGATCCTAGACTAGGGCAAAAGGCAATGGAGTAAGATTTAGAAGAAGGGGGCTGACTCAGCTCCCTTCAAGTAAATCAGATGAATCACTCAAAACCCTATGTATTGGTCTTTGTTGTTCACTAAAAGGACAAGTTTGGCAGGGCTTAAATTTCATGGTTAAAGTGGTATAGCTTGTGTCAGAGAGGTTTTTTGTGGGTTTATGAAAAGAATATGGAGCTCAAAGACAGCATTCTGGTGCTTACCCCAGCTCCTTCCTTTCTGATTAACTTTCTCTGGGAAAGCTTCTTAACTTTCTGAGTCTGAGTCTCTCTGGTTTCAGGCATAGGCTATTTGTGAGGTCAAATGAAATAATGACTATGACTTATATACGAGGCTTCCAGTTGTTCACAAAAATAAGGCAGTCCTATTTCTCATTATTGACATCCTACAGTCACTGCTACTTAGTGTTTCCTAATCCAAATGTCAATCAAGTAAGATTTTGTTTTGCATTTACTTTCAACAGGACAATATTAAACTATCAACAAAAGATGATTTTGAGAATATCGTCATATCCCTCAGTGTCTTCATGACAGATAATAAAGATGCAGGCACTGAGTAATGAGTTTTATAAAAAGGACTCTTAGAATTAGTCTTTCTTGCTCCTCAGCATAGATCATCAGCCTTTACCCTCTACATCCAGGGCATCTTGCTATGATTCCAATGAAAAATCATAAGTGTGCCACATGGTTCTAAACACTGAAGCACAGCAAAGTAATAGTAATGGGGGTTAAAGTTTGGGCAGAGGAGATTCCATAGGGGAGGACAGAGACTTAGTGTAATTCTCATTTTAAAAAAAAGAAAAAGGAACTTTTATACAACTTGGCATGTGCTCATGTTGGTATAGGAGAAGGCACTGGCCACCCACTCCAGTACTCTCGCCTGGAAAATCCCATGGACGGAGGAGCCTGGTAGGCTGCAGTCCATGGGGTCACTAAGGGTTGGACATGACTGAGCGACTTCACTTTCACTTTCCTGCATTGGAGAAGGAAATGGCAACCCCCTCCAGTGTTCTTGCTTGGAGAATCCCAGGGATGGGGGAGCCTGGTGGGCTGCTGTCTATGGGATAGCACAGTCAAACATGACTGAAGCAGCTTAGCAGCAGCAGCAGCATGTTGGTATATTTTTAAGTTCTATGAAGAATTAGGTGCCAGTTATTCTCATTTCCCTAGTTCCCCAAAGGCAAATGCATAACTGAGATAAGTATACCAACTTGAAGTTTTGATAAAGAGGTACAGCACACATGCCATCTGCTCAGTAAGCTGATATTCTCGTGGCCAGAATGGACAGGACAGAAGAGCATACCTTTTAAAGGTTCTTAGTGCTTACATCATGTTGCACCATGTCTTAAAAGTTCTTTGTGGGTATATCCTCTGTCTATCACCCCTACCCTGCCAGACTGGAATCTCCTGGAAATTAGGGATCATGTTAGGAAATGGCAACCCACTCCAGTATTCTTGCCTGGGAAATCGCATGGATGGAGAAGCCTGGCAGACTATAGTCCATGGAGTCACAGAGTTGGACACAATGAACAACTTGACTTTTTTTTTTTTTACATTTCATTCATTTTCTATCCTGAAAATGACAGAAATGACTGCAGTGCATGCTAGACATTCAGTGAATGTTTGTTAATTTAAAATGAACACAGAGAAAACAAACACATGTTAATATTTTCATGTTTTTTTTATATTGATAGTTTGTGATCATACAACATTCTATGTTAACAATGTATCTTTAAAATTCCATACACACAGGTCTAAAATATAGTCTAAATATAAAAAAGGAAGAGCTATAATCCTATGAAATAAAATTCTAACTATAAAAAGAAGAAAAAAAGTAAATTATTAGAAAGCTCCATTTGAATTTACTATAGTAAATTCCAATTCTAATCTATACTTGCCTCTTGTTTATAATGCTATTGCTCTTCTGAGCAGTTTGTTTTAAAGCATGTTTCTGAAGGTTAAATTAGACTTAAAAGTAAATTTCTACCTTTTACCTTTACAAACTACACCCTTGCTCCTTGAGGAGTCAGAGAGTTTCTGATGAAGATTTCAACACAATTATTATATCACATGGCATGTCTTTTCACTGACCAAGACTCTCTACCTCATCTAAATTAGGCTGAACGTTAATTTTGCTTTTAGTCATTAATTTCTTACTTTCTCAGTTGTTCTACATTCTTAATTGCTGGCGGGCAAAAGACTTCTGTATAACCAAGCATGTTTGACTCTGAGAAGCTAGAAGTTAGAAGGGCCTGTCTATGTGCATCATACGGCTCTAGTCTTTTCTAGTTAAAAGCTTCTGATCAATAGACTTAAGAGTTATTTCTAGTGACCTAGCATAGAACTGAAAATTGAAAGTTCTTTCGGCCAAGGCTGCCCAACGGTAATTCATGGACTGTAAACAGAGTCTGTTGAGTTGTCTCATGCTTCAGCAGTTTACAGGGAGTACAGATTATTAGAACTGAGTTGGGCTTGATACGCTTCTGTTATGGTTTGTTGCTACTGATTTTTTAGAAGGCACAGATACTGTGCCTATCCACCCAAAGGATGGTTTAGGCATATGCTTGGGCTCTACCAAGAAATGGTCTTAACTGCTGATGCCAACTTGATTTTTGTAACACTGGTGTTACCAGGATAGTTTTACTTGGTAAATAACAGTGATGTTGGTGGTGTTACGCTCTCACGTTAATGTGTATAGGATTATGTGACCACACATCAGACCTATGATTTCTTATATGTCACTGCTCAAGAGGAGGCTAATAATACTATTTAGAAATGAAAAAACTATGCCTGTGAGGCAAGCATAATTATTTTTGGAAACACTATACCAAAAATTGATTCCTTAAAGACAGAAAGCAGGTAAGTCATACATATTGAGAAGTTTTATCATTTTAACCTGTCTTTTCACTTTCTGATAAAACAGCTGCTGCTGCTGCTGCTGCTGCTAAGTCACCTGAGTCATGTCCGACTCTGTGCGGCCCCATAGGTGGCAGCCCACCAGACTCCCTTGTCCCTGGGATTCTCCAGGCAAAAACACTGGAGTGGGTTGCCATTTCCTTCTCCAATGCATGAAAGTAAAACATGAAAGTGAAGTCACTGAGTCGTGCCCAACTCTCAGCGACCCCATGGACTGCAGCCTACCAGGCTCCTCTGTCCATGGGGTTTTCCAGGCAAGAGTACTGGAGTGGGGTGCCATTGCCTTCTCCATAACAAAGCTAAGTATCAGGATATTCAGCTTGAGATCAAGATAAATACATATGAGATTTTTCAGAAAAAAATTTCAGGGTGTTAAGATAGCTCCAGTCACTTGTGGACTTAGACTCAGCCAAGGTCAAATTGTTTCTCCTAAAACATAACTGCATGCAATTAAAAAAAAAAAAAAGATATACACACACTTAACTTCTGTGCATGCTATGTCACTTCATCATGCCCGATTCTTTGTGACCCTATAAACCATAGCCTGCCAGGCTCCTCTGTCCATGGGATTCCCCAAGAATACTGGAATGGTTTGCCATGCCCTCCTCCAGGGGATCTCCACCCAGAGATCGAATCCCCATCTCTTAGGTCTCCTGAATTGGCAGTTGGGTTATTTACCACTAGCACTACCTGGGACATCCAGTTAACCTATATATAGTTATAAATTTTGTTTCCAGGCATTCACAGCATAAAGAAGTACAATAGTCATAGTCCAGTTTACCAAAAATATGAATATATTACCAGGAGATATTTTTCTAAATCTGACTCGAAGTGGATATGTTGCTGAAAAAGTAATTATATTTTAATTTCACTTCTGACATTGTTTCACAAGGAACTGATGACAAGGCCTCATTGTCCTATTTTTGTTCTCCTCTGGAAGGAGAGAGAGAATAAAGCCAATCTCTTTGCTCTTGAATAAAGCTCTTGAATAAAGCCAATCTCCATTCCATGAAGCATAAAGCTCATCATGATCTAGCCTCTGCCTGTGTTCTAACTTCATCCTTCTCCATCTCCCTCTTAATTCACTGCAACCCGGACACCAGAGCTTTCTGCAATTTTGGGCTGAAAACACTTTCCCAAGGACCTTTTCCCATACTATTCCCTCTGCCAGGAACACTTTTTCTCTAACCCATTGCACATCATTCTCTTCTCAAGGTATCAGCTTAAATTCATTCTCTCAAAAGAGCATTCATTACTAAGCTATTCAAGAGAAATCCTTCTCTCTGCTCTTTTGTTGATTTCCTTCCTAAGAAATAGGTATTTGCTATGGCTGAGAAAAGTTAGTGGAGGTGATGGAATTCCAGTTGAGCTATCTCAAATCCTGAAAGATGATGCTGTGAAAGTGCTGCACTCAATATGCCAGGTAATTTGGAAAACTCAGCAGTGGCCACAAAACTGGAAAAGTCAGTTTTCATTCCAATTCCAAAGAAAGGCAATGCCAAAGAATGCTCAAACTACCACAC
>SJYC01133386.1:0-25764 GCA_006408675.1 Madoqua kirkii
AGAGGAGGTTTCTTTTAAAGGACCTCATGGCTATTTAGGCTTGCTCCTGATATGCCTGATAGTCTCAATAAAATTCAAAGCACAAAAGGTTAAGTAATTAGTGAGGATACCTATACTTGTCCAGATGGTGCCTTAGAGGGAATAGAAAGTTTACAGAAAAATGGGAACTGAAGGAACTATATTTCAATGCTCTACTTTCACCTAGTAGGAAAATTGACTGAAGCAACTAGAGAAATCTTTATTTTTTAAACTACTGAGCTGAACACAGACAGTAATTGTGAAAAGAAGAGCTACAGTGAAGAATCATAAAGACATCATAAAGACTGCAAAGTTTCTACCAGAAACTTCAGTAGCAGCCATCAGGCACTTAAGCTTCACTTTAAAAGTTTTGCTTTGTTTTCCCAGAAAAGAATAGCTTCTGGAGTTCTGGTCAAGGTGATGAACACAGATATATACATCTCTTCTCAGTTAAAGCTGTTAGAGAAAATATACAACCAAGCTTAAAGGTAAAGGATGAAAATATGCATGTATCAGAAACCCAGCAAGAACTAAAGCTATGTGAAACATGGAAAAGGGAACTAGATACATATCCTAGGGGCTGAAGTTTTAACCCAATCTTGATAGACGTTAGTTTCAGAACATCTTATTTCTAAAATCAGGGAAATAGTACTTGGCTCCCTGTAAAAACCTGGGGCCTAAGAAATGGTTCAACAGTGACTTGACATTTTCTTTTCAGCTGTCAAGTTCTAGAAGCTTGAAATGTTCATGGACACATGTGGAAAAAGGGAATGCCCTCCCCATACGGAGTAAGAACCATAAGCACATGTAGTGACCAGTGTGTGAGGGGCAGAAGTGTGGGAGTGGCAGCAGGTTGAGGGTGTGTGTCTGAGTTCACTCCACCCTTCAGTATAGAACTCTTGAACTGAGAAACAAACCTAAATATTGGTTCAGATCTGATGAAGCCTACAGGATCACTTGAAAAGAGAATGAGGAAATTCACCAGACTACACCCATGGAAGAAAATTACACATTAAAAACACAAAATAGAGTCCATAGAATCAATAAACTAGGAAATTTACAAAGAACTAGACTACAGAACAATCTGAAATGGATTTTTTTAAATATGGTAGGTTTTAATTTTTTAAATTTCTATTGAGGTATAGTTGATTTGTAATATCATGCTAGTTTTAGATACACACACACACACAGACAAATGTCTATGTGAATATGTATACACATATATCATGGAACATTAGTCATAAAAAGGAGTGACTTGATAGCATTTGCAGCTACCTGGATGGATCTAAAGATTGTCCTACTAAATGAAGTAAGCCAGACAGAGAAAAGACAAATATCATGTGACTGCTCTTATATGTGGAATCTAAAAAACTGCTGCAATATAATTAGATTTCAAGGGAGCAAAATAGAATCCATAAAAAGACAACTTATGTTGGAGGGGGGATCTCATACACACCCGTGGCTGATTCATATTGATGTATAGCAAAAACCACCACAATGTTGTAATTACCCTCCAATTAAAATAAATTAATTTTTAAAAATAGAAAAGAGAAAATTTATGAAATGTAGGTACAAAAAATTCAATGAAAAATAATATGCAAAATATACTTATTTAAATAAAACACTCAATAACTAGAACTGTAGAGATGGTGAAGAATTACTATAATGACATAACAAATCCAAAGTCTCTTTACAGAGTACCAGAAAGCTAAAAAGAGAATAACAGTATGAGAAAGTAGGTAAGAAAAAGAGAGTCAGAAGAAATTCCAGAAGGAAATAGTAGAATAGGAAAAAAATACAATTATAGAATAAGAGTGTTTAATAATTGAAAACATCATTCTTCATACTGATGTGACTCATGACACCAACAATAATGTTGCCTGAATAGACGCAGCTTCAGCTTCAATTTGAGTGAGAAGAAGGAGCCACAAACTATTCCTGTTGGCTTTCAGAGTCAACCATAATTATTGCTGCTTTCTCTAAAGAGTTAATCTGAAGAAACCTATTTGAAATAGTTTTATCACTATTCTAATGAATTGATGTACTTAAAAAAGAAAAACTGAAGCCCCATCCTTATCAGTAAGTAGCAACTCCTTGCTTCTAGTTTCTCAAGCCAAAATCATTAAGACTTATCATTAACTCCTCTAGACTCTAGACTTTGTAAAGTATGCCTACAAATCAACAATGAGAAAAAAAGAGTCATTCAGAAAAGAGATGAGAAGTAGAAATCATAATAGCCAATTAATTATGATGCCATCCAACCTCACTAACTATTGAAGAAATTAATTATTAACACAATCATATTTCACTTATTTCATTTACTATTTCAGTGGATGGTGAAAATTTGTATGTCTGATAATGTCAAGGATTTGGAAAATTTGGAGGAAAAATGGTTCTCTCAGATACAGCTAGTAGGATACAGTTACTTAGAGGACATTCTGGCGCTCAGCAGTGAATTTAATTATCTATTAAGCAGTTCAATGCCACAGTTACATATCTGAGTGCATACCTAATAGAACTCTTACACACATATACAGAGAGACACACAAAAAGAAGCATTTCTCCTTAACAGCAAAATCAAGGTGTATAAGTAGTACTAAGTGTATACTAGTAGTAACAAGTGTGTATGAGCAGAGAAATGGAAAAAGACATTGGTATAACAGGACATAATCTCAGCATGGAATGTTACAAAGCAGAGAAAACATAGATATATGTCCAGACCTAATGCTGCAAGGTATAAAATGGATCTATCTATATATCATCTTTTATATGTTGCAGTTAAAAAATACAGCAAAAACAATACTCTTGTATTGTTTATGAATGCATTCCTCTTATATATGTAAAATGAATTGATAAATACTAAATGTGTGATATTTGCTGCCTCTGGGATTGGGAAAAGAAGGATAGAAATTTAGGTGCTGGTAAAAGAATAGTCATATCTGTAATAGCTGTAACATATAATAATAATCTCTTTAGATTAAAAAAATCTAGAGGTGAATATGTAGAAATGTTCACCATTAACTCTACATGTTTGATATACTGTTTGTAATTCTTTGTGCATTATATTCCTTAAAAAATAAAAGTAGTATCTATTCTATATAACATTTACTTTGGCTTTTGTATTCATTGAGCCTTATGAAATGTGTCCTCAACTGTTATAAAGTTTTCCTTCTCTTCTAATGCATATGTATTTTTACATGTACTTATTTCCCTTTAGATGACAGATGTAAAAACAACACCAAGTGAATACTGCTGCTGCTAAGTTGCCTCAGTTGTGTCCGACTCCGTGTGATTCCATAGACGGCAACACACCAGGCTCCTCTGTCCCTGGGATTCTTCAGGCAAGGATATTACTGAGGTGAATATAAAGCACAATAAAGTGGATATTAAGATAGTTAATTCATAGTAATTTACTGGTTTGAGCCAGGGAGATGAGAGAAGGGGGTGGGAAGGAGAGACCTAATCCATGACACACCTATACACTGGGACACACCAGCGCAGTCTCTCCCCCTGATCATGACATTTGCAAGGACAGCAGCATTTCTACCGTGCTTTTAGTCTCCGAATCAGAGAACTTACTGAAGACAGTGAGCTCAATAACTGCAGGAATCGGTTGTGCTCTGCTTCTTTCACCCATTCAGGGTCTATTTATATACTGAGTGCTATTCTGCAGGGATGGGCCCAGAAACCACAGATGGGAGATGACTCAGGAGTGGGCTGGGCAAGAATGACCACATTTAAACTATGTGCTAGCTTAGACCCCACTGTTCTCTCTGGCTGGAAGAGTAAACAAACTTCTCGAGGACTTAGCCAGTTGTCCATGAAGTAGGTTATCCTCATTAATGTTTTCTATGTCAGTATAAAGGACCAAAATCCAGCTGAAAATCAATATAACTTGTTTGCCAATCTGACATTACTTGTTATGCAAACTCAGATCTCCCTGGCTTCAGTTTTTTTCTTTATAATGACAATGAGATCAGTAAATGCTCGGTCCAAAAACTGTTCTCAAAATGACAATAAGAGAGTTTTTCATTTTGTTTCTGTTATTAATATACTATGAAGAGAGGACACCGTTTTCTAGATCATTGACAATAGATAGATGATAGACTGACAGATGTGTGTATATACATATATGTATGTACACATATGTGTGTGATTGAATGTGTATGTATATAACTCTCTTGTAAACTAGATGTAACAATGCATGATGTATTTCTATAGTTGATTGTTATGACAACAAAATTAAGTAATAGTTAAAATGCTAGGGAACTGTATTGAAATAATACTTTTGGCTTGATTTTTCTAGCATAAAAATTGGTCTTGAGTAATGTTCACTAACTGGAAATATTTTTAAAACATGACTATCAGTCTTTCAGTTAAAAAATAAGCATCTTCACTTTATTCATTTACATGTTTTTCTTACCAATAACTTCAGATAATGTTCTTTTCCATTTGATTTCTGCTTTTTCACATGGCTACAGAAAGTTTCATAATTCTTATGCCTCTCCAAATTTCCCTTCCTTCCTTTCCCCCTCCACCTTACTTTTTCTCCCCTCATTTACCACTATGTAGGCTTAGGTATAGGAGATATTGGGAATACTTATTCTCCAGCTTATTTCCTGGAATAAAAAAGACAGTATTCTTAACTCCTGAAATAAGATGTAATTCTTGGTTAAAATCCATTATAAAAAGTATGAAAAAGTTTACTTCGGATACCTATCTAGCTTTCCTTTATGTAATCCTTTCTTTCTATCACAAAACTACTCTCAGGAATAGGTCTGATAAGTTCACTACATATACACATATATAAACAGGATAAATGCATATATTTACTGCAACGGTGGATTGATCTCTCACTAATATTCACCCATTAGTGCAGTTCACTCACTCACTCAAGTCTGACTCTTTGTGACCCCATGGATTGTAGCACTCCAGGCTTCCCTGTCCATCACCAGCTCATATTCATCCATAGTAGTAACTTACAAATAATTCTGAGCTTGTACTCATTCTCTTCAGGATTTCATGTCATGAGTTACAGTGACTTCTTCATGGACACTGGCTGAATTCATCCTCCCCACTAGTTGTCTGCACTCTATCAAGGTAGTAATAAATGCTGTTAGATCTCTACTATTGGAAAAGATCCTGATGCTGGGAAAGATTGAAGGCAGGAGGAGAAGGGGATGATAGAGGATGAGATAGTTGGATGATATCACAGGCTCAATGGACACGCATTTGAGCAAGCTTCAGAAGTCAGTAATGGACCAGGAAGCCTGGCATACTGCACTCCATGGGGTTGCAAAGGGTCGGACACGACTGAGCAATTGAACTGAGCTAAGATACCTAACCTGATAGAGAAGATATTTGAAAAGAAACAACTTTCTTAGGTTCTCCTGTTTTTGTGGGTCTTTTTTTTTTTTTAATTCTGGCTTCTCAGCCAAACAAAGCTTTCCAAAAGTAAATAAACTTTTTTATTTCCATAAAATTAAATCAGTAATTTAGTAAATATTCTTCCTAGTGCCTTTTTGTAAAATAAAGATAGAAATCTCATAACTTACAAGCCCAAAGTCCTTTAATTCTTTACTGTCCTCCAAGTAAAGAAGTTGACAGGCCACTTAACCATCATTCAGAGTTTATATGTCATAACTGGCATCTTTGACATTGTTTGTTGTATAAACAGCTCCAGAAAAACACTGCTTTTAGTCTGATATACACTATCCAAATGTTTCATATCATAATTATCTGAGCCAATAGAAGGAGGAGAGTTTTAAGCAAAAATACAATGGCATAACACATAAGTTGTTTTTAAGATACAATCATATCTCAGATTGCCTAACTGGGTTACAGGGGTTACAGACATTACAGGGTTTATTAGAGTGAATGTCCCTGTTCAGTGAGGCATCCCCTGACTCACATGTCTCAAAGAACACCCAGACAACCCTTAATGTCCATCCTCCCTGGCATGTTTTACTTCCTAACACAAATCAGTATCTCCCTAACCGTTCCACTGTTTAACAAATTCTACTACAGTCACTTATATTATAAATTGCCTATTTTGTGAAAATATAAACTTGCATGACTAGAACTCTGTGCTTTGTCTACTCTTGTAGCCTCAGCACTTAGAACACTAAAAATCAGAAGAGGCTCATGATAAGTTTTCATTAAGTGAGTTCCATCAGCATTGTTAAAGCATGAAGAGCCTGGATCTGAGCAGAGAAGCCTTGGCTTTTCCTGTTTCTCTTTATTATCAGGATGGTGGCAAAAACAAGGGAGTGATCAAGGCTGCTTCATCTGGGATAAGCCCCAGATGTTTCTTTTTCTTCTTGGTCTTTCCTCTTCTATCAGGTGAGAGCCTGGACCCTGCATACTGACTTAACAGATCTTGGAAGCTGACTTAGCTCCAGAATACACTTGCCCTCGAGTGTTCCATATTGAAAGAAAAATATGTCTTTTAATCTCACATTTGGACAAGTTAAGGTATATTCTGGACTATGTTTGTGCCCTGCAATGAGGGTTGATATTTATATGTTATTTTAGGCTGAAAAAAAAAAAAACAAAACTAGTCATTCTAAACACACACACACACACACATACAGTTTGTGCTCTGCTAAGTTGCTTCAGTCGTCTCTGATTCTCTACAACCCCATGGGCTATAGCCTACCAGGTTCCTCTGTCCATGGGATTCTCCAGGCAAGAATACTGGAGCGGGTTGCTGTGCCCTCCTCCAGGTGATCTTCCTAACCCAGGGATCAAACCCGCACGTCTTTTGTCTCCTGCATTGGCAGGCAGGTTCTTTACCACTAGTGCCACCTAAGTTCAGTCGCTCAGTCGTGTCCGACTCTTTGCAACCCCATGAATGGCAGCACGCCAGGCCTCCCTGTCCATCACCATCTCTCAGAGTTCACTCAGACTCACGTCCATCCAGTCCATGATGCCATCCAGCCCTCTCATCCTCGGTTGTCCGCTTCTCCTCTTGCCCCCAGGCCCTCTCAGCATCAGAATCTTTTCCAGTGAGTCAACCCTTCGCATGAGGTGGCCAAAGTACTGGAGTTTCAGCTTTAGCATCATTCCTTTCAAAGAAATCCCAGGGCTGATCTCCTTTAGAATGCACTGGTTGGATCTCCTTGCAGTCCAAGGAACTCTCAAGAGTCTTCTCCAACACCACAGTTCAAAAGCATCAGTTCTTAGGCGCTCAGCCTTCTTCACAGTCCAACTCGCACATCCATACATGACTACAGAAAAAACCATAGCCTTGACTAGATGGACCTTAGTCGGCAAAGTAATGTCTCTGCTTTTGAATATGCTATCTAGGTTGGTCATAACTTTTCTTCCAAGGACTAAGCATCTTCTAATTTCATGGCTGCAGTCACCATCTGCAGTGATTTTGGAGCCCCAAAAAATAAAGTCTGACACTGTTTATACTCTTTCCCCATCTATTTCCCATGAAGTGATGGGACCAGATGCCATGATCTTAGTTTTCTGAATATTGAGCTTTAAGCCAACTTTTTCACTCTCCTCTCTTACTTTCATCAAGAGGCTTTTTATTTCCTCTTCACTTTCTGCCATAAAGGTGGTGTCATCTGCATATCTGAAGTTATTGATATTTCTTCTGGCAATCTTGATTCCAGCTTGTGTTTCTTCCAGTCCAGCATTTCTCATGATGTACTCTGCACAGAAGTTAAATAAGCAGAGTGACAATATACAGCCTTGATGCACTCCTTTTCCTATTTGGAACCAGTCTGTTGTTCCATGTCAGGTTCTAACTGTTGCTTCCTGGCCTGCATACAGTTTCTCAAGAGGCTGGTTAGGTGGTCTGGTATTCCCATCTCTTGAAGAATTTTCCACAGTTTATTGTGATCCACACAGTCAAAGGCTTTGGCATAGTCAATAAAGCAGAAATAGATGTTTTTTTCTGGAACTCTCTTGCTTTTTCCATGATCCAGCAGATGTTATTTTTTAATATAAACTTACCATGCTCTGCTAGCTTGCTGCTGAAATTTCTATTTGAATTTCACTTAAATTAAATACTGAGTGCAAATGAAAGTGAAAAACAACTTTATTAGGTTGGTTTATTAGTTTTTGCCTTTGTAGCTGACTTTTATAATTAAAAGAATTTTCAGTCATTTCATTTCTTCTCTACAAAGCCAGTTTATTTTCCAAATGCAATGAAGTATCACCTTATCAATTAATTTTCCATCATGGAGAACAGTGCTATACAAATGGTAGCAAGCCCTAGAGTGGAATTTGATAATACAAAGCAGAATATAAAGGTGCAAGTGCAGGGGAATTTTAGTTGAATGGGAGAAATTGTGGAAGAGGATGGGAGGCAGCAGGTAATGTGGTAATTCAGTTCCAGCAGGCACGGTGGCTTGTTTTCTGGATGTAGATGACACTCTTCCATATGCCATTAACGGAGGTTTGACTATGAACTTGTGGCTCACACAAGGCTTCCTTCATTAGCTCCAACTCTAGGCTACTGCAAAAAGGAACAGTCCCAAAACCTGATACCCTAAGAGAAACTTGTTTATAGTAAAAGCCAGTTAGACCCTTCCTAGCACCATATAATGGCAACCCACTCCAGTGTTCTTGCCTGAAGAATCCCAGGGATGGGGGAGCTTGGTGGACTGCCGTCTGTGGGGTCACACAGAGTCAGACACTACTGAAATGACTTACCAGAAGTAGCATCAGCAGCACCATGCATCCTGAGACTGACATTTATATTTTTCAACAAATCTGAGGGGTAGAATCATTGTTTTATAGAACACGAAGTAACTGTTAATAGTCTGTATTTCTGACGACCAGTTCTGGTTTCACTCAACTTGGCATATCAGAAGATAGAGTTTAAAGCTCAGCTGTAAAATCAGGCATGTCTGGTTTTCACTTGTGGCTTTCATATGCCCTATGTGTAACTGGAAGTAATCAGTCTGCCTTTCAGATTTGTTGAAAAAAATAGTGTCGTTATCATCACATTCAGAGGTAAGTGTTATTATAAAAAGGAAAATCATGGATGAATTTATGTATTGCTGCCGCTGCAGCTAAGTCGCTTTAGGTGTGTCTGGGTCTGTGCTACCCTATAGACGGTAGCCCACCAGGCTCCCCCGTCCCTGGGATTCTCCAGGCAAGAACACTGGAGTGGGTTACCATTTCCTTCCCCAGAATTTATGTATTAATAGGAGACAAAAACCAGGATTCAGATCCTAATGTGGTTGGTTTTAAAATCTACCCTTTTGCATTTGTACTGTGATGCAGCTCTAAACCAAGTTTTGGCAATAAGTATATGCATTTCAGAAACTAATTTAATCATTGTTCTTGTTGGCAGAATAAGACAGTGGTATTATTGATTTTTTAAAAATGCATTATATAATCTATCTTGCAAAAAAGAAAATGTTTGATATGATTTATTTCATCATTATATTGCTAAAAGATCAGTAGGAAGGTGAATGATTGAAACAAGACTTTAATAAAGCTTTAGAGCTTTTATGATAGAAATGTCTAAAATGAATGGTGGGGAGTAAGTCAACACTAACATTTGAAGTGGCAGGCAGAAAGTATTAATAGAGGAGGTAATAAAGGAACAGAGTCTGGGAGGATTAGCCCATAATCACAAAGCAGACAGGAGAAAGGGAATGTCACCATATGATGTGAAGGAAATAGTTGGAAATTGAGGCAAGGCACACGTTAGCTTGATATACTCACTGTGTTGTCAGTAGCTTAGTAGGCTTGTACTCTGTGAGGATTACATGAAGTAACCCATGAGAGCCACTTTGGACAACTCTTGTCCTTATTAGTAGCACATACTCCACAAATGTTAACTGTACTGTATAATAATAGTTTATAGTAGGAAAAATAGAGCAGGAGAGAAGCACAGCAATGTAAGAAAGAGAATAATCCCCAAGTACCTGTTACAGAGCACCATATATATATTTTTTTTTTAGTATATAATGAAAAGCCACAGAGGAATGCTAAGTTTGGAAGTGTCCAGATAAATTTTTAATATTTGAATGACTATTCTACTAGCTAATGGAGGATTGATTAGAAATTAACATGAGACAATCAAATTTAAAGAATGATGCTCAAGGCAAGAACATAGGCAATAGCAAGGGGGTGAAAAGTAGACTTCATGACTGAAATTTTACAAGACAGTACGGATAGGACTTTGCCAATGACAAGATACAGATGAAAGTCCAATGCGACTTTTAAGTTTCTGACTGGTTACTGTGGTGATGTTAATATTTCCAAAAAATTCAGAGCCAGAGCAGCATTGCCCATGAGACACTGACCAAAATACCACCATCATCTCAATATTCAACAGAAGTCTCATCCCCCACCAAGAGGAAGCACCTTATCAAATCAGCTCTTTTCAGAACTGCCAACAGTTGCAGGTTAGCTTTCTGGGGACATGGACTCCATGGCAGAGGAGAAGATGCTGAAGTTCTATTGGGCAGCGTGTTTAGAACTAAGTTCCTTTACAGCAATGGCTCTCGACAGGCATGAGTCTGAACCCTTGGAGATGTTTGTCTGGGTTCAAAGGTATTTTTTGGATCTCATGAGTCATTTTTGCTTGTCACACGTGGACACAGGTGCTACTGGCATGGAATAATAATAATTTTAAAAAAATCAGTACTGTTAAGTATCCTACATTGCACAGGGCAAGCACTGACCATGAAGAATTGTGTGGCTCCTATTGCCCATAAAGAAAGATTTGAGAAAAACCTGCTTTGCAGAGTATAGGAGTTTAATAACAAAAATGTTTCACATTATTGATTCAGAAATTTCATGATCCAGTATTATAGCAATATTTAAGTCTAAGAAGTAGAGTTTAACTAAGGTAATTTCAAAACAGCCAAATATTTATTTGTATATAACACAAGTAATTTTCTGTGTTTCTCAAACACCAACCAACAGAAACACTACTCCAAATTGCCTTTCTTTTTCTAACTAGTTGCACTACAACTCACAACTACTGTTGTGCTTTCTCGTCTAGTATTTTTGCAGCTTATGTGAGAATTAATAATTAATTGATAATAGTTAATAAATTATAATTAATTGATATAGCACAAAGATAATTGGGAAATTCCCAAATTTGGTGATTAAGAATCTAATTGTAAATAATTCACATGTCAAAAAGGAATATTAAAATAAAATAAAAAATTTTATGTGAATAAAATGAAAACACAGATATTAAAATAATCTGGTGATGTCCATGTGTAGAGTCTTCTCTTGTGTTGTTGGAAGAGGGTGTTTGCTATGACCAGTGCATTTTCTTGGCAAAACTCTATTAGTCTTTGTCCTGCTTCATTCTGTATTCCAAGGCCAAATTTACCTGTATACTCCAGGTGTTTCTTGACTTCCTACTTTAGCATTCCAGTCCCCTATAATGAAAAGGACATCTTTTTTGGGTATTAGTTCTTAAAGGTCTTATAGGCCTTCATAAAAACATTCCACTTCAGCTTCTTCAGTGTTACTGGTTGGGGCATAGACTTGGATAACTGTGATATTGAATGGTTTGCCTTGGAGAAGAACAGAGATCATTCTGTCATTTTTGAGATTGCATCTCAGTACTGCATTTCAGATTCTTTCGTTGACCATGATGGCTACTCCATTTCTTCTGAGGGATTCCTGCCCACAGTAGTAGATATAATGGTCATCTGAGTTAAATTCACCCATTCCAGTCCATTTTAGTTTGCTGATTCCTAAAATGTCAACATTCACCCTTGCCATCTCTTGTTTGACCACTTCCAATCTGCCTTGATTCATGGACCTGACATTCCAGGTTCCTATGCAATATTGCTCTTTACAGCATTGGATCTTGCTTCTGTCACTAGTCACACCCAGAACTGTGTATTGTCTTGGCTTTGGCTCCATCCCTTCATTCTTTTTGGAGTTATTTCTCCACCGATCTCCAGTAGCATATTGGGCACCTAATGACCTGGGGAGTTTCTCTCTTGGTATCCTATCATTTTGCCTTTTCATGCTGTTCATGGGGTTCTCAAGGCAAGAATACTGAAGTGGCTTGCCATTCCCTTCTCCAGTGGACCCCATTCTGTCAGCCCTCTCCACCATGACCCGCCTGTCTTGGGTTCCCCCACAGGCATGGCTTGTTTTCACTGAGTTAGACAAGGCTGTGGTCCTAGTGTGATTAGATTGACTAGTTTTCTGTGAGTATGGTTTCATTGTGTCTGCCCTCTTTTGTCCTCTTGCAACACCTACAATCTTACTTGGGTTTCTCTTACCTTGGGTTTGGGGTACCTCTTCATGGCTGCTCCAGCAAAGCACAGCCACTGCTCCTTACCTGGACGAGGGGTCCAAACTAAATATGGCAATAGAAGTCTTAATAAAAGTCCAGCTTAAATGCTGAAGTTCTCTCTTGCATTTAGAATTAAAGCCTAGAAAGGATAATTTATAAATAGTTTAGGGTTATAAGTGTAAAAATATAGAAGAAGAGGACCAGAGATAGCTTTTCTTGATATAAATGGGTCAGGAAAATCCCTTCAAAGTATTATAAAAGGCCATCAATCAAAAGACTGGTGATCAACTAAATTAAAATTTTAAACTTCCGAAGAGTAGGATATATAATGCATGATTAGAAACATGGGTAAAATGTATCAATTAATGTCTCAAAAAAAATACAATGACTAATGGACAATAAAATGTCTACTCTAATAATTGAATACATTAAATTAGAGCAGCAATAAACTATCTTTTCAATATTTACACATCTAATAAATAAAGACAAATTTCCATGTTGACTTTGATATAAAAAGGCACTCTCATAAACTCTCCCTGCCAGACTGGAAGACATTATGTAAATATGTATCCAAATTAAAATATGTATATTGTCCTCTGTGTGTGTGCGTGCACACACAGTTGTGTCAGACTTTGCGACCCTGTAGAATGTAGCCCCCCAGGCATTTCTGTTCATAGAATTTTCCAGACAAGCATACTGGAGAGGATTATTATTTCCTCCTTCAGGGGATCTTCCCAACACAGGGACAGAACCTGTGTCTCTTGCCTCTCCTGCATTGCCAGATGGGTTCTTTACCAGCTGAGCCACCAGGGAAGTCCTGTATATAGTCCTAATTTAATCTACAAAGAACATGAGAAGAACAAGAATAAGAATGTTCACTGCAATATTGTTTACATGAAAAATGGTGTAGAAACTTTTCAATAGCAAGACTGAGTGGGTTAAAATTAATTTAGTACTTTTATATAGCAACTTTCCAACAGCATTGAGTGGGTGGGTTAAAAATTAATTTAGTACTTTAAATCGGGTATCATTGCAGGCAATATAATGAATAAGAAATGGACATGGGAAGATGCTCATGGTGTTAAGTAAACTATCATTTAATAGTTTAACACATGTAGGTATGTTTATAGGTGAATTAAAATGTGTTGGTAAGAAATTTTCAAATATATAACAGAGGAGGATTCTATAGGGCCTTCCCCTAACAGACCCCTCTGCCATGTCCTCCACCGTCCTCTTGTCTGTTGAAAAACACTGGACAAAGAACAAATTTAACCAAAGAAGTGAGAAAATGCAGAAGCAAAGGAAAGCTGTCAAACAAAGCAAAATAATACTAGTTTAGCCAATAAACAAAGTCAAGGACCTTCAGCTCCTCCTCAAGAACTATGACTAAAGCAACTTAGCAGCAGCAGCAGCAGCAAAATCTAGATAAGATTCGGAGCCAGTCCTTGGAATTGTTTTACAGACACTGAAAGCCCCACCCGGTGATAGAAGTTAACCATGTAATGATAGGACTGGAGCCATGATATAAGCTGTTGCATCTTATACAGTTCCAAGAACTGACCTCAAGGAAATGAGAACCAACCAACCCTGGAGTGGAAGATTAACTGTGCCTGAAACAATCAAGATTACACTGATCAGATCAACACATGACCAATTTCAAGATGATTAGCAGAGCTAACTGTACTACTCTGAATGTAATTCCCCTCTCTCACCTATATGCTCCTGAGCTACCTTTTAATAGCTCTTGGCCCCTGACTGGCTGCAGGGCATTGGTTCTGTGGGGCATGAGTCCATCTTCTCCCCAGGACTGTGGCTTCCTCAGTAAAGCTACGTTTTCTGTTACTCAACACCTGTAATACTCGTCTATCAGTTTTGGATTCTTGAGTGATGAGGGTGACAAATATATCAAATGTTTGTCTCTCAGTAAAAGATCAGTGGTTGCCAGGGATTAGAGGGAGAAAGGGATAAATAAGTGGAGCAGAAAGGATTTTCAGGGCAAAGAATTTACTCTGCATGATACTGTAATGATGAATATATATCGTTAACCTTTGTCGAAACCCAAATAATGAACAACACCGAGCATGAACTCTAATGTACACTCTGGACTTTGGATGATAATAATGGGTCAATGTAAGTTCATCAATTGTAAGAAATGTACCATTATGATAGGAGAATGTTGATATTGTGGAGGAGGATATGTTATGTATACAGGTAGAGATATTTGGGAAGTCCCCATACCCTCTCTCAATTTTGCTGTGAATCTAAAACTGCTCTATGAAAATAAATTCTATTAATAATAATGGTTGTCTTTGAGGAGCAAAGTCATGGGAATTGGGAGAGAATTTAATTTTCCATGTCAAATACTTTTGGTAGGACAGAACTTTTCTATCAGACATTTATATTTTCAGATTTGAAAAGATATCTCCATTTTGAAAATATCAGCAGGAGAGGATAAAAGGCAACTGACCTGACTGAGAAACCAAATTCAGGAGCAATTGAAAGCTGGCCTGCACACGTGTTTAACACTATTCTTATTTCATGCATGCCATCTAAATATCAGGATATACTTCCGCTATATATCCTCTTAATATCTGCAACCATTTGTTTTCTAAGTTTCCTGAATTTTTCTTTTTTTCTTTGCACTAGATTTCATTCCCTCCCCATCCCTCTCTCCAGTCAGCAGCTAAATAATGATTCAGACTGGAATGAACAGAGCCCTACCTCAGGAGAGCAAAGGCAGGGGGCACATCCCAAATGTCCAGGAACAGGGGTTGCTAACTCTACTGCACTTTGGAAGAACCGGGCTAGGAGGAATTCATGGGCTTGTCAGTAGTCTCTGATTGTCCATTTACAGTTAGACTAGATTCCCTGGGAAAATGAGGTCAGATAGTCTCCAGAAGGTAAATCCTAATAAATCCCAAGTACAAATGGCATATTCCTTATATTATCAGTGGGTATAAAAATTGGGCTATATCGTTTGATAATGTCTTTTATTTCCTAGAGATTTATTGTTTCTATTCATGGTATATTCATAATCCTTCCTTCTATACTATAATGCTATAGTTCAGGTTTTCTTGCAAAAAATTATAGCCCAAAAGTTGTTTAATAATATATCTCTATCTTTTTTAACTTCAGATAAACAATCCTTTGAAAATGAATAAAAGAACTTCCCAGTGGTATTTCAGTCTTCACTCTTCTTTAGTAGAGAAGCTTGACACAAACCCTCCAGTCAGACATGTCATAGAAATACAATGTGAAATGAGTCTTGTGAAATCTGGCTACTGTCAGAGATTATAAAGGATTACCATACAGTCCATTTCTTTAAAGTGGTGAACTATAATCTGGGGTCAGCAAATAAACATAGTGAATGAGGTGAAGTCGCTCAGTCCTGTCCGACTCTTTGCGACCCCATGGACTGTAACCTACTAGGCTTCTCTGTCCATGGGATTCTCCAGGCAAGGGTACTGGAGTGGGTTGCCATTTCCTTCTCCAGAGGATCTTCCCAACCCAGGAATCGAACTCAAGTCTCCCGCATTGGAGGCAGGCACTTTAACCTCTGAGCCACCAGGGAAGCCCCCTTTCACAGTGAATATATCTGTGCAAAACATATATAGGTATAGTTATATACCGGTGGATTAATAGCAATGTGGACAGAGACTGCCCTGCTTTAATTTTCAACTTCTGCATTTTCACAGATACCAACCAAATTATATTGATTGCACACCACACAAAAACACAAAAGTAGATCAATCTGCCCACATCCTAGAGATGGCATTAGCATTAGTATCTGTAATTTCAGAATCTTCAGAATATTCAGAATATTCACAGTGCTTGGCTTAGTCTTCAGATGTTTCATAAGTATTATTTGCCCTATCCTTTGTAATTCTTAGTAAAACAAAACGACATACTGAGAAGACATAAAGTTCTATAAGAGGAGGCTTACAATCTCAACAGCAAGGGAAGAAAACTGGTTAAGAAAAACAAAAACAAAAACCTTCCATGCATATGGGATAAATCATTCAGTAGTGAGAGTGACTGACTCCTAAAGACAAGTAAATCTTAGAACATGTATGAGGCAAGATCCCTGTACCACAGGTAATGGCAATAATGCCACAATCTCCCAATCTATTCTCTTCTGTATTTGCTTCTACCTTCCATTCTCATTCTAACACAGTGATTCCAACACAAGAACATGTAACTTCCCTATTCAAAATCTTCCCATGTCTTCTTTCTAAGATCTAATCACCTGTCCTCTAGCCCCAGTTGCCCCATCTGGCACTTGGCTTTCTCTTAATCAAGCTGCTTCACCATACTGGTGTCCTTACTATTCCAAGAACTCACTGAGCACACTCCCACCTCCGTGTGTCTACACTGAGCACACTCCCACCTCCGTGTGTCTACAGAGGAGGTTTCCTTTCCTTGGAATGACTTTCTGCATGCACACACCTGGCTTGTCCCCTTACTAACTTCAAGTTTTTTTTTTCTCTGATATCATCTTTTCAAAGGGGCCTTGACATTCAATCAAAACTGTAATACTCTTTCTTTCCCCCATCTCAGAGCTGTCCTCGGCCCCTTCTTGCTGTAGTTGTCTCCACTGTGCTGATCAGCTCACGGTCAACTGTATACATTTACTCATCCATTTAGTTTCCTTCCCTTCCTCTGAAAGCAATTTGCCTGAGGGTGAAATATTGTCTGTTTTGTATAATCCTGGATCCTTAGCACACAGTAAGAAGATACTCTTATAAATATTTGTTAAAGGGATAAATACTTGTTGAATGAGTTAATTAACGAAGAATGAAGGATGGGCTAGCAATAAAGGAACATGATTTGTGAACTGGCTTTTATGATTAGAGCTAGAACATGAAGGTCCATTTGATGCCTATTAGTTTTGTTGCCTGGGAAATCCCAGGGATGGGGGAGCCTGGTGGGCTGCCGTCTATGGGGTCGCACAGAGTCTGAAGTGACTTAGCAGCAGCAGCAGTAGCAGCAGCTTAATGTTAACTTCAGAGAAGGCCAGGACTCTAAGGCAGAACTGGCCACATGGTGAAGGTGAAAGAATGGCAGAGATCATCTGGAGGTATTTACAAACTTCATAGATTTTCAGAGCAGACAAAACTACTCTCTATTACATATTTTTTAAGTCCAGTAAAATATAGTGACTCAAGAATAACAACATCTGAAAATAAGCTTGGAAAGATTCAGCTGGAAATTTTCTATCATCAGTTGCCACTGATGATATAATCTACATCCAATCTACTAACAAATCCAATGACTTCTTACAATTTCACCACCATCCCACCTGTCCGATTCACTACCTTCTCCAGCTGAGACGTACGCTGGCCTCCTAAGTAAAGTCTCTGCTAGAGTGAGAACTCTTAAGAGTCCAAAAGCCTCACCACCCCTAGAAGGACCTACATGATTCAGAGTCTGTGTACACCTCTGACCTCACTTCCTATCCTTTCCTCTCCCTCAGGGCCATTCAACACACCAAATACACACAGGCCTTGAGTTATTTGCACCTGTGGTTTCCTTTCTCTGGAATGTCAATCCGTCAGATTTACTTACGGGTCACATCCTCTCTTCATTCATCACCTCATTCATGTTTTTGTTCAAATATCACCTCCTCAGAGAAATCTTTCCTGACCAACAAATAGCCCCTGCCATTTTCTAGGTCTATTCATATTTTATTTTTATTTATAGCTCTTTTCATTTCCTAACATTAAAGATCTATCTCTTTAGATATTTTATAGCTGTGTTTCCCAATGGCCTTGACAGTACCAAGTTCAGAGTAGGTGCTCAAAAGCTATTTATTGAAGGGATGAGTGTTGAATATAATGCACAGAGAGCAGCAAGGTGAAGGTCATTTTCATCATTATTCAAAGGAGGAAATGGACTTTAAAAATGGATTTTAGTTTTTCCAAGCCCAACATAGTCATAATTAGGAGACTTTCACATTTTTGAGTTCATGATGACTTCCTGCTCTACAGGAAAACATTCAGAACCACTGTAAAAATTGCTGGAGTTCTGAATACTGCATGATTACTGAAGGTTCAAATGGGAGTGTATCTTACTTTTTCCTCAGTCCTTGCTCAGTCTAAGTAAAACTGACTCAATACAAGGAAACAAAACAAGGCAAAAAACTTCAAATTCTACATTAAACAGTCTCTCCTCATCTGTATTTAAAAACCTTGTTTATGACCTAAATCTTATCAGTGTGTTTTTAGAAAAGCATGCATTTATGAAAAGACATAAATTTTCAGGAGGAAATCAGGCATTTCAACTCCCAAATCTGCTTATAGGAAGCATTCTCTAGTTTTATATGTTTCAGAAATGTTCCTCTAATCTCCTGCTGTATTATGATTTCTTATATTTAAGGTAATAAAAAGAGAATTAAGTTGCATGTTTTCCATACTAATTTGAGTCTACTTTAAAAAAGGGGGCCAGAGAAATAGAAAACTATATATACCTAATGTGTGTTCTTTCTTAACTTGCTATCTTCCTATATTCTAACTTTTACAATAATAAAGTAAATCTGTGTATTCTTTCTCCTAAATCTGAATAAAAAGTTTTCTGCAAGTACTTAAGGAAACTTGTGACTATAAAATGTCAAGAACTCATAAAGCATGTTTCCAAAGGAGAGATAGGAATTTCTGAATATGTTCAAACTAAGGTAGAATTTAAAACACCCAGATTTCACAATCCTTATGCAACCTCTCTAGTCAGTGGGTGCTGCTGCTATTTTTCTATGCCAAATAGAATTTCTAATAGATTTTTCCCACTGGAAAAGGAGACCAAAGACATCATTGTATATCAGGTAACTGGCTCAAGAAACACTTGTATGGACTTTAGCTGATAAACAGCTACATTGTAAATGATCTCCATGTTTATTCTGCATAAAATTATTGATGATTCTTTTATGAATACTTTTAAAAATAAATTGCAATGCTTTATTTTTGTTAAGTCACAAAGTCATATCTGACTCTTTTGCAATGCTATGGATTGTAGCCCACCAAGCTCTTCCATCCATTGGATTCTGCAGACAAGGATGCTGGAGTGGGTTACCATTTCCTTCTCCAGGAGGTCTTCTCAACCCAAGAACTGAACCTGCATCTTCTACACTGGCAGGCAAGTTCTTTACCACTGAGCCACCTGGGAAGCCCTGGATATTAAAGCATTTTCCATTCCAGCTCTTTTTCTGCTTTTAACCAAACATTCTTAGTATATTGTCAAAATAACAACTCTTAGTATACTGTCACCATTCAATTTTTACAATTATCACTTAATGTAAACAAGAACGTGAACAACATAAAATCCATAAGGCAAATATTCACACATCATGACCACGGCAGGATATTCTTGGAAAAATGAAACTCTGAAGGACCACACTTTGACTCTCAATTACAGAACTGTGGTAAATTGATATGTAGGCTCACAATGCCTATCTGTGGAGCCCAGAGGGCTCTAGAACATCATTTGCAAACGTATTTGCCAAATTTTCATAGGCACTTACTCTTGAGGCCCAGCTGTAGGCATCAAGACTACATTGTTGATTGAATAGACACGGCTTCTGCACTCAAAGATTCCAGGCCATCACTGCATCACTTCTCATTACAATAACACGTAGAGATGTAAGCATGTACACACACACACACACACACACACACACACACACACACTATAAAAAGTTTTCTGCAAGTACTTAAGGAAACTTGTGACTATAAAATGTCAAGAACTCATAAAGCATGTTTCCAAAGGAGAGATAGGAATTTCTGATATGTTCAAACTAAGGTAGAATTTAAAACACCCAGATTTCACAATCCTTATGCAACCTCTCTAGTCAGTGGGTGCTGCTGCTATTTTTCTATGCCAAATAGAATTTCTAATAGATTTTTCCCACTGGAAAAGGAGACCAAAGACATCATTGTATATCAGGTAACTGGCTCAAGAAACACTTGTATGGACTTTAGCTGATAAACAGCTACATTGTAAATGATCTCCATGTTTATTCTGCGTAAAATTATTGATGATTCTTTTATGAATACTTTTAAAAATAAATTGCAATGCTTTATTTTTGTTAAGTCACAAAGTCATATCTGACTCTTTTGCAATGCTATGGATTGTAGCCCACCAAGCTCTTCCATCCATTGGATTCTGCAGACAAGGATGCTGGAGTGGGTTACCATTTCCTTCTCCAGGAGGTCTTCTCAACCCAAGAACTGAGCCTGCATCTTCTACACTGGCAGGCAAGTTCTTTACCACTGAGCCACCTGGGAAGCCCTGGATATTAAAGCATTTTCCATTCCAGCTCTTTTTCTGCTTTTAACCAAACATTCTTAGTATATTGTCAAAATAACAACTCTTAGTATACTGTCACCATTCAATTTTTACAATTATCACTTAATGTAAACAAGAACGTGAACAACATAAAATCCATAAGGCAAATATTCACACATCATGACCATGGCAGGATATTCTTGGAAAAATGAAACTCTGAAGGACCACACTTTGACTCTCAATTACAGAACTGTGGTAAATTGATATGTAGGCTCACAATGCCTATCTGTGGAGCCCAGAGGGCTCTAGAACATCATTTGCAAACGTATTTGCCAAATTTTCATAGGCACTTACTCTTGAGGCCCAGCTGTAGGCATCAAGACTACATTGTTGATTGAATAGACACGGCTTCTGCACTCAAAGATTCCAGGCCATCACTGCATCACTTCTCATTACAATAACACGTAGAGATGTAAGCATGTACACACACACACACACACACACACACACACACACACACTTCTTTATACAGGTGCTATTTTTTTTTATCATTTTCAAAGAAAGGAATTGGGCAGTTTTAAAGTCACTGCTTACTGCTTATAAAGCACAGGTCATGAA
This sequence comes from Madoqua kirkii, assembly GCA_006408675.1. NCBI lineage: Eukaryota > Metazoa > Chordata > Mammalia > Artiodactyla > Bovidae > Madoqua > Madoqua kirkii. Next base: position 21,155 of record SJYC01133386.1, read on the forward strand.
TGTTTCATTGATACATCTCAGATGTTATCTTTTATGAATGAAGGGTTTCAATGCAACTTGATTGTGACAATTGTCTGCCTACAGGAACTCAGAAGAAAAAAGAAAACTATTTTAAGTGGGCGTTTCCTGCATGAATAAAAGGATTATGATGATGTTCTGTCTATTTCAAAACTGCAGTTTAAAAAAAAACACATGACCACAACCACTGAAAATACCATCAGCCACCAGTCATGTACTCTTCCTACCCCAAGGAACTTGGCCTGAAATTAATTTTTGGTAACATCTACATTTCTGATTAGTTTTTTCAATGCAGAAAAAGCACAATCATGACATTTAAAGAAATGAACATTGATGCATATTGCCTCAACTTAGAGAAACGAATAAAGCAAAGTTCGTCATTTACAAAATATACACAAAACGGGGTTTGTATGAAGGGTTTCCAAAAGTATTTAATTTTTTCTTGAGATACATTCACAACCCCTGTTGACATTAATGAGAATTACTCAAGGGTACTGAGAAAGAGTAGGCCTTTTGTGTATACTCATACATTGAAGCCATAGATCTGCATACACTTCAAGAAAATCATTTGTTTGTTCTAATGTTAAACTGAGTTAAAATCACTGGCACACATTGCATGAGGTAGAGAGGAGAACATGGTTGACAGAAAAAAGGTTCAAAGCATTAAGTAGCTCAAGATACTCTTTCATAAATTGTGTTTTCCTTGACCACCCAGGGCAGGAACTGGTTTCTTAATTACCTTTTCTTAAATGAGAATTATACTGTCACTAAGTGGAGAGAGGAATGACCACAGGATAGTCTCAGTGGCTCTTTCCTGATTGTCTGACAAGAAACTGCAACAGGAGAGACTGTCCATGGCCTCAGCTTCCCACAGGATCTCCAGGTGCTGAAAGCACAGTCATCTGCAAGGCCCCGGTCTTGGCTTGCAGGACTATTTGCGTGCTTACAAAACCCTCTGTTTTGTGCCCAGCCTATCAAGAAAGGGAGTGTAACAAGAGCTGGATGCATCCTGCACACAGGCCCAAACACTCCTCTCAGTAAGACTATCAGGTCGTTGAGCTTCAGGCATCCCTGACTCCTCTACTAATGATTCCAAGTAGAATCATGGGACACTGGCCCAACTGTCCACGAACACGACCTGCCTCAGAATCTTTTTCCAGAGAACAGTAAATTTGTCTTGGTATTTTACAAATATCTTAGGTGAAAGTTTGCCTGTAAACAGAAAATAACTTTCAGAGGAAAAACGTAAGTATACCTAACTTGATTTTTCTCTATCCTAGGAAATCAGAGGCTCTGTCATCTGTATATTTTTAATCAGGACCTAGGTCGCTAGGAGTCGGACACGACTTCACTTTCACTTTTCACTTTCATGCATTGGAGAAGGAAATGGCAACCCGCTCCAGTGTTCTTGCCTGGAGAATCCCGGGGCCAGGGGAGCCTGGTGCGCTGCAGTCTCAGATGGCACAGAGTCGGACACGATTGAAGTGACTTAGCAGCAGCAGCAGCAGGATGCTAGCAGAAGGCCCAGTGAGAAGAGAGATTGGGGTCACTGAGAGATAGCATACAGTTAAAAGCTTTCATCTTTGTCATTCCCACTCCAGTACTCTTGCCTAGAAAATCCCATGGACAGAGGAGCCTGGCAGGCTGTGGTCCACGGGGTCGCTAAGAGTCGGACACGACTGAGCGACTTTCTTTTCACTTTTTACTTTCATGCATTGGAGAAGGAAATGGTGACCCACTCCAGTATTCCTGCCTGGAAAATCCCATGGGCGGAGGAGCCTGGTGGGCTGCAGTCCATGGGGTTGCAGAAGAGTCAGACAAGACTGAGCGGCTTCACTTTCACTTTTCATTTTCATGCATTGGAGAAGGAAATGGCCACCCACTCCAATATTCTTGCCTGAAGAATCCCAGGGATGGGGGAACCTGGTGGGCTGCCATCTATGGGGTCGCACAGAGTCAGACAGGACTGAAGCGACTTAGCAGCAGCAGCAGCAGCAGCAGGATTTGCCTATTGAGGTTTTTAGCATCTTTCGGTGATACAAGTAGAAACCAAAGGATTGAATGTCAGGCAAGGTGTTGCAGAAGTTTGTAGTATTATCTACAAATACTTCTGAGATAAATACAACTACTTCAGGTAAATACGTCTGAACACTTGAAAAAAAAATGCCTCCCGTCCCATATTCAAAACTTGATCAAGATGATCTAACATTTCAACTAAGATGAAATGTTGATCAGGCTTTCAGGTTTTCTACTTACTCGAAAGTGAAACAAGCAGCTCATCTTTACACACAATTCAGCTGAGCAAAATTTGACACTGATGCTTGAGCCACATGTTTGGGGACACCAAAATCACAGCTCAGCTAAAGAAATTCATTATATTCTTTTATTTCAGTGTGTCCATTTGGACAAATGACTGATGATCCTTCAGCTGCTATTTTACATCACAGCATTTCACAGTACAGTATGATGGCAGTTTACATCTTTTGATGGCGTTTTCTACTAAGAGTACCTATCATGATTCTGCAATTCACAAGAAGTTTGGAGAAAAGGTGTCGCTACCTCCAAAGGCAGAGTGAAACTTTAATGGGACTATATGAGAACTTGCCAGTACTTCATAATTTGTTCTCCTAATAGCTACACAATTAAGTCTTTGCATCTAAATGGCCATAAGATGTTCCATACCCTTGGATTGTCTCCCTTCCCCACTGCACACTGAAAAGAGGGGAAAGTCTGTGCTGAAGGCATTTCAGGCTGATGATGGCTGCCTTGAGTGTCCGATTGCTGTGGTGATGCATACTGATCCCTAACCCTCTCAGCTAGTTATGACTAGTCTACTGTCCACTTTAATTAACATATTATTGACCAGAGATGTATTATGGCCATAAGCATTAATTTCTGGAAAAATTCCCCAGTTAAAATATGTTAAGAGATAGGACAGGAATTACTATTAGGAAGGGTATGTGCTAAGAAAACATTTCCTTTTGTTTCCAGTATCTCAGCAGTATTATAATTTGCTGCAGTTTCCAGTTTCCTTAGACCATAAGCAGAGAAACATGACAGATTATCACATTTGGGTGCATTTGAACCCTGAAAAGTTTACTACATAGCAAAGTACTTAAGAATCTAAAGAAGTCCCTTAGAAGAATCTAAGGGACTTCTGCACACATCCAAACAGATATGGCACTGTAGTTTACTTCATCTACCAACATCTTGTATTAGAACTAGAAAGACTGTGGCCTTCAAGAGTCAGACCCAACTAGGTAGGTAAACTCATTCTGCTACTCATGGGTTAAGTGATTTTGGTTTACCCAAGTGTAGTTTTCTCACTTTTAAAATGTAAGCAAGTGTACTGTCTTCAGGAAGTTGTTGTTTGTTTGTTTGTTTTTAATATGAGAGATAGGGATTCTGGCACTGTGGCTGCTGCTGCTAAGTTGCTTCACTTGTGTTTGACTCTGTGCGACCCCATAGATAGCAGACCATCAGGTTCCCCCATCCCTGGGATTCTCCAGGCAAGAATACTGGAGGGGGTTGCCATAGTGAAGTCGCTCAGTCGTATCCAACTCTTAGCGACCCATGGACTGCAGCCCACCAGGCTCCTCCGTCCATGGGATTTTCCAGGCAAGAGTACTGGAGTGGGGCGCCACTGCCTTCTCCTCTGGCACTAGAGTAAGTGAAATAATTCTATGTGATAAGTAAACACAGACCCATTGATACTTAGTGAGACATCGTTTATGATGGAGCCAGAGCAACATCCCAGATCCTCTATATGGGGTATATAGTCCTCTCTGTAGTATACAACAACAAAATTACTGCTTGTTTTCTTTCTTTTTTCTTTCTTTTTTTTTTTTTTTTTTTTTAGCAATGTGTGTATGTGTATTTAATTCAGATGACCAGGGGTTAGGGCCACATCTACTTAGCCAAGACAGCTCGTCCCTAGCACCAATTCCTCCTTTCTCTGAATCTTTTAGGCTCCCTTTTCCTCATCAGGAAAACTGAGATCATCTTGGCTAGAAACACTGACATTTGATCCTGTTGTGAAACATTGGTGCTTTTCTTGCTTGGACATCTCCACACTGGGAAACCTCCCTTTCTCTGGTGTACTTAATCAGCATCACCTTATTAACAATATTTCTTACCACAAACGGTAGATAGAATCATGTCTAATGATTAAGAGAATTTGCTCATTCTATTTACTGTCAGTTGTCAATGAGAAAGAAGTAAATAATACACTTAAGGTCTTCACTCACAAGAGCTCAAATTCCAGAGAGGGGAAGAAAACATAAGTAAGACATAAACAACTAATTTGGGTAATTTGGGGCAAGACACCTCGCTTTTGTGAGCCCTGGTTTCCTCATTCTCAGAACCTGGGGATTCTTTTTTTTATAAGATCCATCATTAGCTGGAAAAATTTAATATTAATAAACAATATCAAAATTTTTACTACAGGTACATCAAAAAGCTAGATGTAAAAGGAAAATGATAAAACTTTTAAAATAAATCTAGGAGAATATTTTATAACCTTCCACTTCAGGAGATCTTCTTAAATAACAGTAGATATTTATAGGTATAAAAATAAAATGTAGATATGTTTC
>SJYC01133388.1:0-11649 GCA_006408675.1 Madoqua kirkii
CTGGGGAGTTCCTCTTTTAGTATCCTATCATTTAGCCTTTTCATCATTTAGCCTATTTCTACATAAATATCTACATATAAATATGTATACATATACATTTGTATATATACATAGACTCTCTCCTTGAATAGATTCTTAACAACCTATTCATTAAAGAACTTCAGTGCCTTCTCACTTCTTCAGAGGAAAAATAAAGTAAATTCTTCACTACATTTTGCATGTTCTCTCATGTCTTTCTAACTAATAAATATCAAGCTAAGACACTACTCAGCAATCAGGCTTCCCTGGTGGCTCAGTTGAAGAATCCACGTGCAGTGCAGGAGACCAAGGCTTAATTCCAGCGTTGGGAAAATACTCTGGAGAAGGAAATGGCAATCCACTCCAGTATTTTTGCCTGGAGAATCCCATGGATAAAGAAGCCTGGCAAGCTACAGTCCATGGGGTCACAAAGAGTCAGACATGACCGAGTGACTAACACTCACTCCACTCTCAGGACTCTCAGAGTCCCCAAAAGAGAGTCAGTAGTAATGAAATCAAAAGACGCTTACTCCTTGGAAGGAAAGCTATGACCAACTTAGATAGCATATTCAAAAGCAGAGACGTTACTTTCCCAACAAAGGTTCGTCTGGTCAAGGCTATGGTTTTCCTGTTCTATTCCCTTCTCCAGGGGATCTTCCTGTCCTGGTGTCCTGGATTGCAGGCAGATTCTTTAACATTCAGCTGCCAGGGAAGCTCTGAGAGGAAAGGAATGGGAAATTTAGGAAAGGTTTATTTGAGAAGATGCACTTCAGAAACAAATAGATTTCCCTGAACCTCTGTTCCTGTGAAAGTGGACTAGCTCTCACCTATGGTTAGGAGATACAGCCCTGTGCCCTCAATACCAACCTTGCATGAAGATAAAAATATCTCAAATGAAGCAAGTTTTTTCCAAGACAAGGCATGCCCTGAAGGATTTGTCCCTCCATCTCCCCAGCCATCACATCCATAAACAGAGTCAAGTCACAACATGGCCCATATCTGAAACGCTGGGCATACCAAAAAAAGAGATCGCATATTGAAAGACCTGTACGAGCTAACCTGTTTCTAGCAACAGGAACCAGGAGAGTGTCCCCAGCAGTGGACCTTGAGGATGCGATGTAAAAAGTGAAGTATTATAAAGCTAGATACAAGAGTTTATTAATTAGGGATACTTCTCTATCACACTGAAATTAACACCTGGCAAAACTAGTGCGATTAGCACACCGCCCTCTCAGTTTCTTCCTGGGCCATTTGCCCTTTTATCAGTTTATTTCTCCTAAGCAAGTCATTCCGATCAAGTGAATAAATGAATGCATGGCCTAAGGCCCCTATCAATGGTAGGTCACTGGAAACTACCTGGAACCACTGAACATGCAGATGGACACTCCCTCAGAAATTTCCTTATGCAGAGGGTAACACAAATTAAATAATCCTTGATAATCCTATTTAAAAACAGAGATTTCTACACAGGAAACTCCTCTTCAATCATAGTCTAGCTCAGTTATCACCTTTTCATGGTCCTCAACCCCTGAAGAAAAATAGTTCTTTCATTTTGGTTCCCCCAGTACTTTATTCTAACTTATGTTACACCACCTAAAATACATTATATAGTTATAGATGATGTCTAACCATCTTTATATTTCCAGCATTTAACATAGTGGTTGGTACATAGAAAGTGTCAGATACTTTCTTTTTTTTAATATAAATTTATTTAATTGTAGGTAAATTCTTTACAATGTTGTATTGCTTTTGTCATACATTAACTACTAAATTTAAATAATATGCGCTCATGTTATCAATAATAACAAAGTTAACATGTGTCAAGAATTAATAGATAGGTTTGGTTCTTGTTTTTTTTAATTTCCTCCTACCCTCAACTCTGTTTTTTGCATTAATACGTGATTAGAGTTATGAGAGTTTTTAATTCATGAGAATGGATTAACTGATAGAGTTTGATAAACCATGCTGGAAGCCTTGTCTGAAACAGGAAAACATACATTTTATGTATTTTATCTTTTTTATAATTTATTATAAAAATTTCAAGCATTAGAAAAAGTAAAGAGAAAATTATAAAGACTGTCTTCCTTCAACAATTACCAATTTATAGCCAGTCTTATTTCACATATTTTCCCACTTACCCCGCTACATAGTTATTTCAAAGAAAATTACAGATGTCATATTATATCACTCAAAAATACTTCCGTATATACCTCTAAATATTAAGGACTCTTTATAAAAACTATTAAAAAAAAACAGAATTCAGCTTAGTAAATTTTGAAGATCTTATTGGCTTTCTTCAGTAATACATGAATCAGGCAGGATTTAATCTAGCAGACAGAAAGGAACTCCTAGATTGGTACAAAATGAAAGATTTTTACAGGCAGAAAGTAGCAGCAACAGGGAAGTATACTAGGCTGAAAAGTGGAATGGTTATGGAAAGACTGCTTTCCTTCAGAGGATGGCGGGGTCTGTCAGAACAGTCACCTAACTGGCACTGATCATGTGATTCCCAACCTATGACCACATTTGGAGAGAGCCAAAACTGTAATTAAGCCTCAGTTTGGTAACACAGGATCTAGCACAAGCTGCCCCATTTGGTGCCTGTTGTTTTGTTTTTGACAAACATAATCACAATACGATCATCACTTCTAAACACTTACCTCGATATATTCTTATCAAACATTCAGTCAGTGTTCAATTTCGGAGGGTACTTTTAAACATTTCAATTATATCATGGAGAGAAGGTGCTAAATATCTGCTCATTTTGCACAGACTAGAGTGAAAATGTTCACTGTAGCGAGGATGTAGCTCATGAGTTCAAATAATTCTGCAGTGATGTTATTCACAATAAGGAGTTAAGTACCATTTTCACTATCAGAAAGAGAGGAACAAGAGTAGAAGTGATTCACAGCTGGGCTTTTCAGGGAGTCCCAGAGAGATGGTATTCCAACTTCTCTCTCCACTGATGATCACAGTCAAGGGCTAATTATAATACAGCAACGTGTGGCAGTTACATATTTTTGTGCTAAACATCCAATTCCATCTCTTTATTATGTAATTACTGATTGATTACTGGAAACTGAAGCTAATAAAGAACTGCTAAGACTCTCTTCCCCACAGGAGTACAGTAATAACTCTGAATTATGCAATATTTTAGAAAATGTATTTTAAAATATCCTATTTGCAATTTAAATACTCAACAGTTCTCACATTTCTATTGCATGATGGAGTAACAATCATTTTTACAGTGAGACTACCACAGAACAAGGAATTAACACAAATGTCTTACCTTCTCAGATTCTTCCTCATACACTGCTTTGAACAATGATGGATCTGCTACTCCCCTACCCAAAGTCATATTTTAAGGAAAGTAAAGCCATTCCACTAACCATGATTAACTATATGCCTCCCTAATAGCAAACAGAGTTTTCTGAATATTCTGCTCTTCAGCCTTTTGTCTTTGCATCAGATGAATACAGCTTAAAACATACATAAGGATAATGGCTTTCCAAGTTAGAAAATTAAACAAGTAGAAATACAAATAATATCTTGTAGTGGTGAAAAAAAAGAGCCAAAATTGTAGTCTCTTCTACTCTTTGCTACTCACCAGTTTTGCAATTTAACCAAGTCTCCCCTCTGGATCTGCTTCTTTGCCTGTAAAACAACTGTAGGCAATGAATTAGGTCATCTTTAGGAACTCTTGCAATTAAGGACTGTTTCAATTTAGTTCTACTTAGATTTTGATTCTTTTATCCCTAATACTTTATTTCTTATATTCTCTGTTATGAAATAGATATTTCATAACATCTGTTATCCAAAGACATTTCCTTAGAAAGCTGTTAGAATATCATCTTAAACCATACTCAATTCAGTTCAGTCGCTCAGTTGAGTCTGACTCTTTGTGACTCCATGAGCTACAGCATACCAGGCCTCCCTGTCCATCACCAACTCCCGGAGTCCACCAAAACCTATGTCCATTGAGTCGATTATGTCACCCAACCATCTCATCCTCTGTCATCCCCTTCTCCTGCCCTCAATCTTTCCTGGCATCAGGGTCTTTTCCAATGAGTCAGATCTTCGCATCATGTGGCCAAAGTATCGGAGTTTCAGCTTCAGCATCAATCCTTCCAATGAACACCCAGGACTTTTTTCCTTTAGGATAGATTGGTTGGATCTCCTTGCAGTCCATGGGACTTTCAAGAGTCTTTTCCAACACCATAGTTCAAAAACATCAACCATAATCAAGCATAAACCAAACTCAAGACTAACTAAAAAAGGAGGATCGGGTTGACTAGTCACTGGACTAGAACCACAATCTATTCTTCTAATTTGCACATTTAAATAACATTTTTTCATAAAGAATCTTGTTTCTTGTCACTTGTCAATGATATATAGTACAAAGATTCATTGATATAAGTTCAAGATCAGTAACAGAAAAAATTATTATTGATGCCAAACTTTTTACACTGATCTGTACAGGTTCATCTCATATAGCAAACTAAGGATGCATAGATTTCCTACTACACAGAACAATTTTCATATGAAACTTTTCTCTGGAATCAAGCAATGATTTTTTGTGGATATTTTGCTTATGTATTTTTCATATGGAAAAGATATTTTAATAGAAGAAATACAACCCATCCCACAAATATGAGTCATTGAATAAAACACAACCACACAGACTTTGAATTACAATTGCAAAGCAAATACAACAGCAAATGGGCTTAAAGGAAAGCTTATACTCACTTAGGTGGGAGGAGAAGGGGAAAGCAGGATGGGTAAAAAATCTTCAGAGAAAATTTTACTTGAGCTCAATCTTGGTAAATGAATAAAAAAATAAAAATTAAAGATAGGAGATATTTCAAGGAAAATAGTGAGTAGACGGAAGAGAGAAAATGAGAGATGCTATCCTAGGTATTTTCAATATTCTTGTTTAATATTCACAGCAATCTGAGTATGATTATTATAACTTTACAGATGTGGAAACTGAGGTTCCGAGATATTAGTTAACTTACCCAAGGTTACACACCTAATAAATAGCAGAGTCAGTCTTCATATCTAATTAAATGACTTCAGATTACACTATACTGGGATATTCATTTATTCAAAAACCATTTATTGAGCACTCACTGTGTATCAGAGAACAGATTAAAACCAGTGATACCAAGATACAGCCCCTATTTGTAAGGAGCTTTTTGTGCTCTTAGAAACAGAGACCCTCAAAGCTGATCTGCAATAATCTCAGCAGCCACTTGCTTCCTGCTCTCCTCAGTACCCTACAGAGGACTCTGAGTTCATCCTCATTATGACCAAACTACAGGGCCCTGTTCTGCACTAATCTGCTTTGAGATAAGGATTTTTTGGTACAAATATGAGTTAGCACAGGGTTGCCTAGAAAAACAGCTAAGAGATGCTTCTATCTTAAAGGAGCTGCCACCATCCCTAGAAAAAGTCCCTAGAGAAACTCAAGTGTCTTATTCCTCCAGTTTTCTTCATAGACTCTGAGCACCTTGAATATATATTCAGGAGCAGCAACACACCAGCCTGGAGCAAAAGCACCCAGGAGAAAGATGGACCCCCTCTGTCCCTTACTTGATAAAGCTCTAGGAGTTCAAAGTGAAGTAATATCTCCTCATGTTGTGCTGTGCTTAGTTACTCAGTTGTGTTCAACTCTTTCTGACCCCATGGACTGTAGCCCACCAGGCTCCTCATTCCATGGGGATCCTCCAGGCAAGAAAACTGGGGTGGGTTGCCAGGTCTTCCTCTAGGGGATCTTCCCAACTCAGGGATCGAAGGTTTCCCGCATTGCAAGCAGATTCTTTACTGTATGAGCCACCAGGGAAGCCCAAGAATACTGGAGTGGGTAGCCTATCCAGCTCCAGGGGAACTTCCCAACCAAGGATTTGAACCCAGATGTCCTGCATTGCAAGCAAATTCTTTCCCTGCTGAGCTACCAAGGAAACCCTAATACCTCTTCATAGCTTTCTTCTATTGACATTCTCTTTGACCCTAACAATTCTTTTCTCCTCACTCCTTATTTTCATGCTTCTTGATATACTAACAGATGAAGTAAACGTCCTCGTTCTTAAGAACCCTAACTAGAAACATCACTGTGTTTCCTAGTATTGCAAAACTTCCCCACCTCCTCCAATCTCAAAGCATGTTGAGCCTAGTGTGTGCCCGGTCTCTCTGTCTTGAGCATTTTCTGGGACCTAATAGAACAAGGCTTGTCAATAGGCTTTGAACATTGAGCGGAAGGGATGCCCAGATCTCAAGGGCTCATGATAAAATATGGAGGTGTTTCCATTTCTAGATGACCATTAGAAGGGATAATTTCTTCAGAGCACTGCTCTGAGGTGCAATTGTCAACCAGATGGAAAACCTAACTGGCCCTTATCATCTTTAACTGGATTTGGGGAATCCAAATTCAAAAGAAATGCCTTGGCCAGAGATGGAAAAGACCACCAAGACTGAGTATTTAATAAAAGTTACATACCCACACACTTTTAAATCTGTTTGACAAGTGCCTTACTTCCATGCTTTCATCTCTCAGGTTTTAGGGAAATGGGAGAGACCTTGAATATTGCTTTTAAGATAGAAACTTGTGAATGTGAGGAGGGGTTGGAGTGGGAATAGAGGTGGTCTACAGCCTAAAACATGAACTCATTTTAATTTGCCTTTTCATTCCTTAGATGAAGCATAGGTCACCTCAAAAAATTTCTATATATACCTGCTTCTCCTTGATTTATCTATTAATATATATTGGAGGAGCTTGGTACATTTGATTGCTAGAGTTGCACTAGTAACCTATGAAAAATCAAAGTCAAAATCACCTTAGCAACTGCTTTAAAATGTACTGAACTTTATTAACTGTAAATGTTGCCAAGATGTTTATTTGCTTCTAACTTTTAATATATCCCAAATGACAAATTAAAAGCTATTAAACCCTGACTTATTTTGAATATCTCTTGGAAGTCTATTCTTTTATCAAAATAAAATGGGACCCAACTGTTCAAAGACATAAAGTTTGCTTTATCGCAAGCAAACATAACTAAAATATTAGAAATGACGAAGTAACAATTTTCTGGAAAAGCTTAATATTTTCTTACCAGCCAGCACACTTGCTTTGCAAAACCTTTCAACTGAACAATGGTTTGTATTATGCTCAGCCTTCATTTTTCCTCCAGATCCTCTTTTGTAGGCATTTCCTAGCTTTCTCAACTCTGCTTGACAGTTTTGTTATTTCAGGCTGATTTTCTGCAATTTTACTTCTCTGCTGTCTGGATGATTTTATTATTTGCCATATTCTCTCTTTCAGATTGGGGTTTATTCTGGTTTTGGCTTGCTGGGGTTTTGGCAGGCTACTGCTATAAAATACAAGAGGTTTGGAAGCTATGCAGATGGCAAATGTAGTGCTGTGTGCTTTCATTCATGATGGGCTTCCGTCTTTTTATAACAGGCAGGAAAACTGCCAACTCTTATTTCCTGTGCCCACTTCTGACATATTTAAGCAAGACTGCAGTAGTGACTTGCAGGACTGTAGGCTTTTTGGTTTGGGTAGGCTATCCTTGGTGCTTGGAATTTAAAAAGAAAGTTTCTGCTGATACTCAGCATTAATCTTCTTACATGTGTTTTCTGTTTCAGTATGTATTTAATGAATCTGTTTAACTTTGAAGTAAATATTCTTCTTCCTTTTAAAAGGGTTAAATGATTGCCTAACATTTTCTTTTGCTTTTTACTGTTTGTTTTTCCCTAAGCCAGTATACATGATAACAATTACATTTACTTCCCAAAGAACATCTTGCCAAGTATTATAGTTAAACTAATAAGACCTGCTCTTTCAATTGAAGTTTAATGACCTTGTTTTCGGAAATGGCACTTTGAAAAGAAGTATCACTTCAGTAGGCAGATTCAAGAGCAAAATTTGTAAACAATATTTCTTTTCAGAGAAAGGAGAACAACATTGCTACACCATGGATCAGATATTTAGGTCAAAGAGTGTTCAAAGCACAATCCTCATAGCAGTGGTGAAATATTGTTTGGCATTTTTAAGGAAGGTACATATTTTTGCCATGGAACTACTGCAGTGTGAGAAGTTGAAATAATAAAGTAATGCCAATGCCTCAGTATCCCTTGACTGGTTTTTATTTTTCCCTGCAGGAACATGCATTAGGAAAAACATAATTGTAATAATTTCTATTCAATCTGAAAGTCCTGCAAAAAATATATATAAGCACTAGAATGATAAACAGACCTTCACAAATATAATTTCATATCTCTGGCATACTACATAGTGTTTATCGATTTATGGGCTCTACTATAAAAAAGACATAAAACTTTGCTCCTGGTCACACATAAATAATATGACAAATAATCAGCTGGTCTGATTCTATTTATGCCCTCAATAGGAATCTGAATTCAGTGGGAATTCTGAATGAATAATTAATGATATCCTAACCATGGAACACAAAAGCAAGAAATCCAGATGTCCTGGGACACTTCCAATACCTCACCCAGAACTTGGGCAATATAATTCTCCATCACAAAGACTATTTCTAGCTAAATATCTGCTTTCCTGGTCTCGTCTACAAAATGGTAACAGTGTTCTCCCCACTGTTTATATGTCAAAAAATAACATCCCTACCTACTCCCAGATTCCCCATGGATGGCAAGGTACCACTCTCATATGAGAACCACTGCACGCAATGCTGCTTGGAGGTTCTTCTACCCTAGGTCCCTAAAGCTACAAAGATAGTTCTGTTACATATTAAGGAGCCCAACCACAAGGCTTGCACAAGCTTCAGGTAGATTGTTTTTCTTTTCTATGAATAGACATTTTGCATTACTATTTATTTAATTTGATCAAAATAATAAAGAAGACCATGCAGATATAAACTAGAGATCTCTTCAAGAAAATTAGAGATACCAAGGGAACCTTTTATCAAAGATGGGCTCGATAAAGGAGAGAAATTGTCTGGACCTAACAGAAGCAGAAGATATTAAGAAAAGGTGGCAAGAAGACACAGAAGCAAAAGATCTTCACGACCCAGATAATTGTGATGGTGTGATCACTTATCTAGAGCCAGACATCCTGGAATGTGAAGTCAAGTGGGCCTTGGAAAGCATCACTACAAACAAAGCTAGTGGAGGTGATGGAATTCCAGTGGAGTTATTTGAAATCCTGAAAGATGATGCTGTGAAAGTGCTACACTCAATATGCCAGCAAATTTGGAAAATTGAACAGTGGCCACAGGACTGGAAAAGGTCAGTGTTCATTCCCAATTCCACAGAAAGGCAATGCCAAAGAATGCTCAAACTACCACACAATTGCATTCATCTCACATGCTAGTAAAGTGATGCTCAAAATTCTCCAAGCCAGGCTTCAGCAATATGTGAACCATGAACTCCCTGATGTTCAAGCTGGTTTTAGAAAAGGCAGAGGAGCAAGAGATCAAATTGCCAACATCCGCTGCATCATCAAAAAAGCAAGAGAGCTCCAGCAAAACATCTATTTCTGCTTTATTGACTATGCCAAAGCCTTTGACTGTGTGGATTACAATAAACTGTGGAAAATTCTGAAAGAGATGGGAATACTAGACCACCTGACCTGCCTCTTGAGAAATCTATATGCAGGTCAACAAGCAACAGTTAGAACTGGACATGGAACCACAGACTTGTTCCAAATAGGAAAAGGAGTACGTCAAGGCTATATATTGTCGTCCTGCTTATTTAACTTCTATGCAGAGTACATCATGAGAAACGCTGGACTGGAAGAAACACAAGCTAGAATCAAGATTGCCAGGAGAAATATCAATAACCTCAGATATGCAGATGACACCACCCTTATGGCAGAAAGTGAAGAGGAACTAAAAAGCCTCTTGATGAAAGTGAAAGAGGAGAGTGAAAAAGTTGGCTTAAAGCTCAACATTCAGAAAATGAAGATCATGGCATCTGGTCCCATCACTTCATGGGAAATAGATGGGAAACAGTGGAAACAGTGTCAAACTTTATTTTTGGCGGCTCCAAAATCACTGCAGATGGTGACTGCAGCCATGAAATTAGAAGATGCTTAGTCCTTGGAAGAAAAGTTATGACCAACCTAGATAGCATATTCAAAAGCAGGGACATTACTTTGCCAATTATGATCCATCTAGTCAAGGCTATGGTTTTCCTGTAGTCATGTATGGATGTGAGAGTTGGACTGTGAAGGAGGCTGAGCACTGAAGAATTGATACTTTTGAGCTGTGGTGTTGGAGAAGACTCTTGAGGCTCCCTTGGGCTGCAAGGAGATCCAATCAGTCCATTCTGAAGGAGATCAGTCCTGGGATTTCTTTGGAAGGTCTGAGGCTAACGCTGAAACTCCATGAATTTGGCCACCTCATGTGAAGAGTTGACTCATTGGAAAAGACTTTGATACTAGGAGGGATTGGGGGCAGGAGGAGAAGGGGATGACAGAGGATGAGATGATTGTATGGCATCACTGACTTGATGGATATGAATCTGAGTGAACTCCGGGAGCCGGTGATGAACAGGGAGGCCTGGCGTGCTGCAATTCATGGGGTTGCCAAGAGTCGGACACAAGTGAGCAATTGAACTGAACTGAAATATACTACACAGATATTCAAATGGAAATATTATCAGCCTCACTTAAATTTTTCTGATAACTAGGTTAGAAGAAATCATTTATGATATAATAAAGGATAGATTTCTTGAATATTTTTCAATAGAAACTTACTTGCTATGACAGACATTCACTGACTTCATATCAATCAATGTGAGTATTTCAAGTTAGGAAGTTTAGCTTACTTGTCAATATAACTAAGGAAGGCTATAATAACAGGCTTTACAAAATGCTTTTTTACTTAAAAATATCGTATTTCCTAAAATACACAGAAACAGACTTAAGGACAGGAAAATACATTCTATGTTTTTGGATGTGAAAACACAGTGTTACAAAAATTATAACCTTCTCTAATTTACTTCAAAAATTATTACAACCTCAAGGAAACATCACAAGAATCATTTCTAAAGCTATACTAGTTCATTTTAAAATTGTATGGAAAAATAGCCAAGGGATAGCCAGAGACATCCTAAAAAGTTGGGGGTGGTGGTACATCTTCCAGACATTAAAATCTGTTATAAAGCTTCTATAACTAAATTATATGGTTTTGGCACATGAATGACCAGACTTAATAGAGGAACAAGAGTAGAAACTCCAGAAACAAATCCTCATCCACAGGGAAGCTCAACCTATAATAAATGCAGGCTCTCAAACCATAGCTCAGAAAATTGTATGCTCATATGGAATAGTGCATACTTAGTTCATTGCTCACATCATACATTGTGATAAATTTCAAATGCATCAGAAATTGAAATGTGAAAAAAAGTAACCAGATATGAACTAGAATAAAATGGGTAATTTCTTTATAATAAAGATTGGAGAATGTTTTCATAATTATAATCAATGAAAAGAATCAATAAAGAGACTAATAAATTTCTGTACATTGACAAAACAATGTATGCATAGCAAACACAAACATCATAAGAATAGAAGATAAAGTCCAAACTAGAAAATAAAATACCAGTAATATATCAAAGATAAAAGTTTAATACCTTAGAAAATGCAAAGAA
>SJYC01133390.1:0-10705 GCA_006408675.1 Madoqua kirkii
CTAGACAGACCTTTATCGGTAAAGTAACCAAAAACTAATTTTTAAATTAAATTTAATTTTTAATTAGTTTTAACTAATCAAACTGATCACATGGACCACAGCCTTGTCTAACTCAATGAAACTTTGAGCTATGCCATGTAGGGCCACTCAAGATGAATGAGTCATGGTGGAGAGTTTTGACAAAATGTGGGCCACTAGAAAAAGGAAAGGCAAACCACCTCAGTATTTCTGCCTTGAGAAACCCATGGACAGAATATGTATGTATATGTGTATATATAGATATATATAGCATATGTATGTATTTGTGCACATATCCACACACACACACACACACACACACACATATATATATACTAAGTATTTGCATACATACATATTATTTAAAAAACAGAAAAATATACTAAAACTTGTTACATATAAGAGGAGCAAGAATAAGAAGAAAGTTATACTTCCATTTTGAGTCTTTACTTTGGAGCACTGCAAATATTTTACATAAACAATAATCCAAACTAAAGTTAAAAAATGAAAAAGTACCCCTTCATTTTGAAAAGAAATTGAAGCAAATGAATTTAACTATGTTAAGTTGGTGGAACAGCCATATAAAGAAATTGTGTTGAGAGATTAAAAATAAAATGCTTTAATTATACAATCCTTGTGGGTTATATCCTAAGGACACAAAGAATGAGAAAGAAATCTTCAATTGTACTCAGTGGTCTTATTTGTAGAAAAGACAGCATGTTATTTTGAAACTATTATGAGCATATTGTGGCTTAAAAGGACCATGTAAATATGTTAATGCCACTAGGAAGCAAGATTTCAAACTAAAGGAGGAGGAGGTGTATAAAAATCAAAATACCTTAATATCTGCAATTTGAATTACTACTATTTCTGTGAACTCATGAAATAATTTTTGCAGTGCAGTACTCCCTTATCCATGGAGGATATGCTTCCAAGACCCACCAGAGGAGGCCTGAAACTCTAAACATACTAAACATACTATGTTTTTCCTATACTCAGCAGTAGAAGTGGGGAGTCACATAGACTATTGGATCACCGGGTATTTCCCTAGATCGACCCTTCACAGGAAATATGGGGAATGATTAAAAAGATAAATTAGTAAATGATGCCACAAAGGAAGGCCAAATCCAGAATGTAAAAAGTTTGTCCAAATCTAGTTCATTTTTCAACAAATAAATGGCAAGGAGGAAAAAAAATAGAGAAAAATTGCTACAGAGAATAAAAATTTACAGTTGAGGAAGTGTGATGCGTGGACTTTGTTTAAATTTTGCTTTAAAAAAATAGTAAAAAGACATGTGTTAAGTAATTAGGTAAATTGAACATGGACTAGTTATTAGATATTAATATTATTAGTTATGGTAATGAAAAACTCATCAGCCATCAGTAATAATATTCTAAAGAATTTATGGAGTCTGAAATTTGTTTTTAAATAATTTAGAAAAAATTGGGAAAACAGATGAAACAATACTGCAAAATGTTGATAATTGTTGAGGCTGGAGGATGTGTACATGGCAGTTTATTAAGCTATTTTTTACTTTTGTCTGAACATTATCATAATAAGCATTTTTAGAAGTCTACTGACTGGCAATTTCTAGCTTATGTAACTACTAGTAACTACTCCCCTTGTACAAGCACTGCAGGAACTATCCCCCAGCATGAAATTGAGATTATATAAATTTCTATTGTTTGTTTGTAAAAACTAATATTTATTTTTAGATCAGGCCTGGTGCATTTGCAGGCAATTTTCAGTATGTTCAATGTCTCATACTTTCTTAGTCCATTAAGTAATATTATCCAGAAACTTTTTATATTTTCTTTGTAGTAAAAAATGAAACAAAATCTGAATAGTCCCTTGTTTCTATTTATTGTTTTATCCCAACAATTCTCAACCTACAGATCCTGAATCTCTGGCAGACCAGATTACAGAGAAAACCATGAGACCTTGAAACAAACATTGTGTAGCCTAATTTTATACATAAGTTGTATTATATATAAAGTTCACTGAAATGCCTTTATGATTGATAAAATACAATTTCAATTAATGAATATTTAAATTGTGACTCATTTTATGTTTTGATAGATTGTAGACATTTTTTTTTTTTTACCTTAACAAACAATGCCCTAATTCTTGACAGTACGAGGCTGTCTGACTACTCAGTTCTGAGATTCCATAGTGTTTAATTGTCAAGCATTTTAGGAACAGCAAAGATTTTTTGTTTTTGAGGAGAGTGATTTCCAAAGTGTCTTTATTGAAAAGATTCCCCAAGGATTCATCTTAAGTGGTCCCTCATTTTCCCTGAAACTAAATCCTCCCTATAAAATGTCAGTAGGTTGAAAACATCTGCTCCGGTCTATGTAAGTGGGATATCACGTGGGTGGAGCTCCCTGGAATTGCACAACATAATTACTGAGCACTAGAACTTTGTCTTTAAGGTTATAAGATGCAAAATACTATCCTTTTTAAACCACGTAGAGTACAAAACTGTGTCCTCTTATGGCATAAACTGAGTATGTACTGGATTTTACCTAAATCTGACCTCCAGGGTAAGTGACTATAGGATGTCAGAGGAACAGGACCAAGAGAATGAAATATGCTAGATCCAAGTGACTCCACATACTGGTGATTGGTTGCATGTTAATGACAGTTGTGTATTTCTTAGGCTATATGAAGCCCTGATTAGTTTTTCTGGATACTTAACTGTCTGATAAATGCTTGCAATAAATTGTTTATACTGTTCTTAAGATCAAGGTAACTCCAATTTGAGATTTTTTCCTTTGATGCACTCTTCCAAATGTTTTCCCCTTATTAAAATGAGGATTATCAGGTGTAGTTTAAGTATGTGATGGTATAATACTTTACCAGATAAAATGCTAGATTCTTATTCTTGGTCCTTCTTTTATGAAATATTAAATCAAACATCATGTATGAGTAACTGTGTACATGAGGAGGCTATGATTCACTGCAGAGGTTCCTCTCTCCATAGACCAAGATAATGTTGTAGAAACCCCAGACCTAAAGCCTTAACATGCCAATGGCACCATTGCAATCAGAATGAAATGCAGAAAAACATTTAAGGAAGATAAAGAGAGAAGTCTATCACTATTACAAAGAACCTGAAATTAGAATATTGAGACTATCACAGAGACCCATATTAATTCTCTTCTGGTTCCCTATTTATAGTTGTTACACTGTTTTGCTTAAACAAGTCTTTGCCTGGGTCTCTATGCATGCTTGTTTTTTGTTTTTAAGATAGTGAAAGGTAAAGAAATTCATTACTAGAAGATATTTCTATATATGAAAATCTTTAGCTGCCAAGAACCAATTACTCTACCTTAATTTTGTCTTTAGCCAAATAAATTTTAATATTTAATATTCAAAGCTAAGTTAGTTTAAGATCAAAGATGGAAGAGAAATTAGTTTTTCTAGAGACATGGCAGATGACAGATTCAGCAGCATTTCCATTGATTCTACATGTAATGACCAGACCTCTGGGTCACTTTGATAAACCTGATAACTATAAATTCAGAGGTAAAATGAAGAGTGAAAAAAGGAGTAACATAAACCCAAGATTAAAGTGACTACCTGAGACTAGTTAAAATAGATTAGTTCCCCTATGAGAGTCATTGATGACATTTCAAAGAACAAACAGGCCAATATGGAATAACAGAAAGCAAGAAAGTGCTGTCTGATACAGGTAACACTTAGGATAGGTTTTATTATAGTGTTGCTTTTGTCTCAGAAGCAGAAATTCTCTGCTCCTACCCATTTGTGCCATAACTGAATTGCCTAAAACAATAAATTGCCTTCCATAGAAGCCCAGTTTGGTTTCTTCACTGGTAAAGTAGAAAAATGCAAAGAGAACTCCCCTTGACTATAAAACTAACAGAACTTGTTTTCTGAAGAATGAGACCATACCTTCGTTGAAGTTAAAGTACTGTGGCAAGTCTAAAACTATAGAATAAAAACTAATTCTGATGTTAGAAGTAAAACTGTCCTATGAAAATCACTACTTCTGTCATTAGGTCATTCAGAATTTCTGGTTGAAAAACTAATCTTATTAACCCTTTTTCTTATAATTAAAAGATAAAACATCAGCTTTCTGATTATACCAGACAGTGAGTGTGTAACTAACAGACTTATACAGAAGAGCCACTGGGTAAACACCCATGAATTGATCAGCTGATGCACTGAAACGTCCATTCGCACTGCACATTATGTCCTTCAGTGTGTGTGGGGGGGGGCACTCAGTCATGTCCGATTCTTTGCTACCCCATGGACTGTAGCCCACCAGGCTCCTGTGTCCATGGAATTTGCCAGGCAAGAACATTGGACTGAGGGCCACTTCCTAATCCAGAGGATCTTCCCAACTCAGGACTGAACCCATGTATCTTGTGTCTCCTGCATGGGCAGGATTCTTTACCACCACACCGCCTGGGAAGCCCCGGTCTTTCTCTGGCTTACTATCTGTAATGTGTTTCCTGTATACTTTCCTCATCTCAGCTAGGAAGACAGATGTGTAAGCATGCTAACAAATAAAAGTATTGTTCTAGGATCTTTGCATCAATATGGAAAATCTCATAAAAAGCATGCTGGAGTTTGAGCCCCTTCAACATGTCTTGATGAAACTGTGTATCCATTAGGAATGGTCTAGAGAAGAGCACCAGCAATGTTCCAATTATGTTCACCCACACTTATCTCTTTACTAGTTTTCTGCCAAGGCCAATCTTTCCTTCTTTAAAATGCATGCATCACTGAAAAGCATCATTTACCTGCAATAACATTTAAATGAAAAGACACAGGCAAGGTAAGCATAAAAACATATACTAAAAATGGATATGCCATTTTGCTCACGATGCACACACAGAGGACCACAGGGATTAAGCAAGTCATAAAGATAAATAAAATGACATGAGTCAGTTGTAGGAAACACAGACGAGCAAGAGCCACTGAAGGAGATAAATGGCCCTTGACCTCAGCTAGGGAAAGTCACTAGGGAGTGGTGGGAATCACAGCCATCCCCACAGACTGACTTCCCTGGTGGTTCAGACAGTAAAGCGTCTGCCTACAATGAGGAGACCCAGGTTCAGTCCCTGGGTTGGGAAGATCCTCCAGAGGAGGAAATGGCAACCCACTCCAGTACTCTTGCCTGGAAAATCCCATGGATGAAGGAGCATGGTAGGCTACAGTCCATGGGGTCGCAAAGAGTCAGACACGACTGAGCGACTTCACTCACTCACTCACTCCTCAGACTATAAGCCCTGTGCACAGAGGCAGTCATGGCACGGCTCTAGCTCTGTAAGAATGCTCTATAAAGAGAAAGAATGGACTCACATAGAAAAAAAAGCATAGTTACCAAAAGGGAAGGGTTGGGGGGAGATAAATTAGGAGATTAGGATGAATATATACACACTATTATATACAAAACAGATAATAATCAAGGACCCAATGTATAGCACAGGGAACTCCATTAATATTCTGGAATAACCTATTTGAAAAAGGAATCTGTAAAAGAACGCATATATTTATGTCTGTAACTGAATCACATTGCTATACACCTGAAAATAACACAACATTGCAAATCAGCTATACTCCAGTATAAAATAAAAACTACATAATTTTTTAAATATATACTAAATTAAATTTTTAAGCAAATAAAAGTTTATCTTAAGTTTTACATATAATAACCAAGTCAAACAAAGTTTAGGTCATCATGACAGTGAAACAACAACTTTACATGGATGGGAGACTTTAGGTCTTCTGAAATGTTTTGCATTTTAGATGTTGGTTTCTGAGAAATATGAAGAGCAAACTATGGCTCTATCTTAACTATCTAATTAGTAAAATAGTTTTACATTAAAAGTATTACAGTAAAACTATTTCAAATAGTTCCTGATAGAGCTGTTATTGAAATTTTAAAAGTAATGCCAACAAAAACCAGGCTACCAAGTTGCCATTTGCCTAGTATCAACGTCACCTTGTTCTGTACTCCTTTCTACATTAGTTGATCTGTGGTGCTGGAGAAGACTCTTGAGAGTCCCTTGGACTGTAAGGAGATCCAACCAGTCCATTCTAAAGGAGATCAGCCATGGGATTTCTTTGGAGGGAATGATGCTAAAGCTGAAACTCCAGTACTTTGGCCACCTCATGCGAAGAGTTGACTCATTGGAAAAGACTCTGATGCTGGGAGGGATTGGGGGCAGGAGGAGAAGGGGACGACCGAGGATGAGATGGCTGGATGGCATCACAGACTCGATGGACGTGAGTCTGAGTGAACCCCGGGAGATGGCGATGAACAGGGAGGCCTGGCGTGCTGCCATTCATGGGGTCGCGAAGAGTTAGACACGACTGAGCAACTGAACTGAACTGATGTCTACTTTCCCCCCATTTCTTCTATATCCATTTGTGACTGTAGTTCGTTCATTTAATAAAAGATTCTTTGTGAGCTCAGAAGTATGGAAGACTGACTCACAATAGAACCTAATATGACAACTTCAGTTCAGTTCAGTCTTTCAGTCGTGTCCAACTCTTTAGGATCCCATGATTTGCAGCACGTCAGGCCTCCCTGTCCATCACCAACTCCCGGAGTTCACTCAAACTCATGTTAAAGCACAGTAACTCTAATATCTAAATAAAAAATGTTTATTTGCTTAAATAAAGGATAAACCACTTTATTTCCATGACTACTTTTTTACTTGTCACCCATTTAGTTTAATCTTTCAATGCACTAAAAGTTGTGGCATCAAATTCAAGTCACCAAATAAAGAACTATAAAGTGCCCAGAAAACAAACAAACAAAAAATTCTAAGGAACACTTTTAAAATCAAATATTCTCCATGTGGATTCATGTTGATATGTGGCAAAACCAATACAATGTTGTAAAGTAAAAATATTAAAAGAAAAATGTATAGTACTAGAACTGTGTATTAGAAATGTAGAAAAATCTTTTAAAAAATCAAATGTTCTACAAAATATTACATTCTTCACAATTATATCGACTATACTGAGGAGAAGCAGAGAAATCATATAACTTCAGAGAAAATCTTGGTGTTATCTTACTTTATGAAAACCCACCAAGTTTAAATGTATGGTGGTCATAGACCAACACACACAGTAACCATTCCATGAGGACCTCCATGATTTGGTGCTGTGCCACCGTCATATCATTTCATTTCACTGTGAAAGGAAGCTATTAGTATCTCAATTACACTCCTTAGGAAAACCAAGTTTTAGGTGTAAATAATCACTATACATTATTCAACTAACAAGTGGCAAGTATATGCTATGGCAGGTAAATTCTAGCCAGAACACAAAGCCAAGTGCAGAAAATTTGGAGGACACGGAGGGACTCGAGGAGTTATCTGATCCAATGCCCCTAATTTATATTTGAAGAAATGGAAGTCCACCAAATCAACTCACAGACCAATTCAAGATCTCAGAAGTAAAAAGGCATTTTTCCCTCGCTTCAAGTGAGTGACAAACTCAAATCATCTTTGCCAGCTTTAGCAACCATTGTTTACCATTTCAGTATCTAAGATGACATCACCCTGTGGCCGTGCCTTTACCATGTGGAAGAGTGCACTGGGGCAACCTGTTACTTGTGTGTTGTGCTAGTGTGCTTAGCTGTGTCTGACTCCTTGCAACCCCATGGACTGTAGCTTTCCAGGTTCTTCTGTCCATGAAACTTTCCAGGCAAGAATACAGGAATGGGTTGCATTTCTTTCTCCACCATTATTTATAAGCAATCACAATTAAGCAACCAAGCATAAACAAAGTTTTGATAAATGTGCAAAATAATTCTTTTATTTGTCTCCCAGTCATTCCTCAGTTCATCAGAGCCTACCTCTGCAGGCCTTAAAGAGAAACTACTCCCTGACCTCAGTCCCCACCTCTGTGCTCCTATATGGTGCCTCAGACTTTCACTGCACAGGGGGTCTCAGCCCTTTCCACCCATGGCTGTTGTCCTCAGTTGCCATTAAGGCAGAGTTTTTGCCCAGTGGAACAGGTAGGAGTTGGGGCTACCAGAATCTCTAGACAGATGTGATTTAGAAGCAATAATCTGTTAAGTAATAGTGGGATGGGAGGTGGAGTCTAATAGACACATTATGCTTCATTTATGAAAGAATTTTAATAATAAACAGGGTTTCCTTGCTTGTTTCTTATGGTTTGTTGTGGCTTTGGGAGTGGGGTCTGATAGGCATGACAGGGTTAGGATTACTAAAACACTCATGTGCCTTCCTTAGGTGAGGATGATCCACTTTTCAGGTCTCACCTATATGGGGAAGAAATGAAGAAAAATGATCCTGTCAGACCTAACCTCAAAATGAAAGAGCTACTACAGAAACTCGTCTTTCTCTGGCTAATACTATCTATCCTTTTCAGTAAGACTCTGGTATATTTTAGCATATTAAATTATTTTTTCTTCTTTCTAGCTAAATTTCCTTGTATTATCCTATCTTCATGTGGACTGCGGCCCCATGGAAGAGGTGGAAAAGGGTCTTGTGCCAAGAAGGATTAAGTGGAGAGAAAAACATGAGTCTTATCACAACAGAAACAGATGCAAAAGCCATCAGCCATACTATAGTCCACAATATGTGGGAAACACCACATAGACCCATTGCTCCCTGAATGTTTTTCCCTTGTCAATGGTAATAGGAGTCAATCTGCTGATAAACTGCCAAGTTGCGGTGGGTTTATGTAGGCTAGGGAGGGCGGGGAGCGGGAGGGAGAATTAAAAGGATTGTCTCCTGAAAATGTTTTTATTGTCCTGAGAGGTGGGATAATATCTAGCTCTATTTAGAAAACTGAGCTCTTCTGACGATCTTAACAAATTTATACCCCAACCTCTCACCTCTCCTCTCCTGTGTATTTCATAGGTAGCTTTGCTAACTGCCTGCACAACTACAAATAGAATCTGTCACTTTAGAAATAGGGTTGTCCTTTTATGGGCAGATTGATGGACTGGGTGCCAAGACTTAAGAACAGTAGCATGACTGGGGCAGACATCGTCCCCCATAAATCTGATATTGACAAATATCCTACCCAACCCAGATGATTTTGTTTGTCAAGTTGCCTTTACTAGGACAGAGCTGCAAAGCACAGGACACAGAAAATCATTGACAAGTTTTTGGAAATGAGCTATTGAGCCCATTATTTAAAGAGGAAAATGTTAATGAACAATTGAGTATTATAAATTATCCTAAGAATCTCTTAATTGCATCTCTCAACCTCCAAAATATGCCAATACTTCTTAAGTAGCTAATAAACATAGATCAACCTGCATTTACAGATTCTTAATCTTGAGACTTTTTATTTGTAGCTTCTGTTTTATTTCTCAATTCATTGGTGAAAAACCGAGTTAGTAATGTTGAATCAAACACAAGCTAGGGATAAATAAACAAGCTATAAGCTAGGCCCTCATGAAAATAATCATCGCTCTATTCATGTCGGAGAACAAAGAAAATCCCTAACTTAGCAATGTCCACTTTAAATACGCTCAGTGTGAACTCTCTTTGAAAACGCCACTTGTGTTTGGGCAGCTGTCACCTTTCAGAAGTTCACACTCACCTTGCACCCTTCCTGTTCTCACGAGCAGGCTGAGCTGAACATGCTTTTAAACAACACTCTCCTTGAACTTCTGTAAAACTGTGCTGACTGATGTCAGGAGCGATGAAATCCTAGAATGTGAGATCCTGTGGCTGAATGTATCCAGAAGAAAAAAAAAACTAAAAAAAGTCTTCTCCTCCTCCTGACACTAGGAAGAACATTTCAGTAGGAATACAAATAATTTTTTTCATTAGAAGAAACACTTGAATCCCTAACAAGTCCTAAAATAAAGAGCAGAAACTCCCCATTCAGGCTTCTACTACAAAAACTTTGACCCCAGGATTATTGATGGAAACATAGCTTCACCAAAGCCTTTGACTGGTGTGTGCATCGTTATTGTATTATATCTCCTATGAGTTCCAAACTTCATAGATCCATCTTTCTGTTAATATTCTCTCTGGATGTCTAAAAAGTGTCACTATCTTAATATGGCCAAATCATTTTGTCCTAACATGCTCCCCCTGTCTTCCCTATCACTTTCTGCAATATATGACCTTCCCATCCACCAGTTGTTCAAACAAACCCAGAAGTCAGACTTGATTTCTCATTTAATCTCACTTGTGTCCACTCCAGTAGCAGGTACAAAATATGCCAAACCCTTTCGTCCAATTTCTCTTTTTATTAATAACATCCTAGAATAGTCTACCATCCTCTCTTGCTAGGATGTTCTAGTTGGTTTCACCTAGAGGCCCTAAACTATTTTCCACAAAGAAGCCACAGTGCTATTTTTAACATCAGATTTTGTTGCTCCTCTGCTCCAATTCCTTTCATCATTTCCCACTCCATTCTCAACTACTCTTCACCCTCCGTGCTTTGGTTTTCTCATCTGTAAAATGAGACTAGTAATGATACTACCTCATTCAACAGCTAAGAAGATGAAATGACATATATATAAAGTTGCCTCTACAGTGTTTGGCGCATAGAAAATGTCATATAGAGTTGAGTGGTTGTTGTTGTTTACAACTAAAATACAAACCCCTTAATTAAGTCTGACCTCCCTCACCTTATCCCTTATAGTTGTCTCTTTCCTCCCCATGTCTGGTCTCCTTTGTCTTTCTCAAACACACTAGCTTCATTTCCTTC